>KN477565.1:0-11619 GCA_000787095.1 Periophthalmodon schlosseri
AAATAAAACGGACTATAAACAAACATAGAAGGCGATGAAAGTACCTGTCTCACTAGTGGGTCTGACAGCAATGGGCTCAGCCAACTCAGTCTTTCCAGACCTCGTCACCCAGGCAACCTAAGAAAAGGCACAAACAAAAATACAAAAAACATAAAAAATAATTTTTAGTGCTTTTAATATACAAATATACAAATTCTACCTCTGGAGCAAAGTCTTCAATGTGGGTCTTTTCCTTCTCGAGGGCTGCCTGAGAGACAAACATGGGGAAGTAGCAGTTTTCCACACCAAGTTTCTTTATTTCTCGATCGAAATAGTCCTTGATGGCCTCCCAAATGGCAAAAGACCATGGTCGAAGCACATAGCAGCCACTGACGTCATAGTACTCAATCATTTCAGCTTTGGTGATGACCTGGCAAGGAACAGTTTCATGAAATTAAAATACATATTATTGGGAAATAATGTTGGCAGGGATAAACACATTTTTCAATGGGAGACCTCACCTGGGAATACCAGTCAGCCAAATTTTCCTCTTTCTTAGCTTCAAGACCCAGTCTGTGATTGAAGAATAATATATTCATAAAGTTTGTGATCAGCAAGTACCAAGTTACAAAACCTTTCAGTCAAGTACATGCAAATGCCAGTTTACATTCAAGTAAGTATTCACATTTTCATGGATTTTATCATCACACTGCCATTACAAGTGAGCTTGTGCAGCATGCATTCAAAATGTCAGCAAAATAGACATACAATATTTGCCTAGATGGTTAAATGGATAATCCTTATCAACAGTGCAATTTAACAAACGTTGGAGCAACAAGGAAAAGCTACAATTTTCACCATACACCAGAAGCCGTGCCGTCAGGTTTTTCAAACATGACTACAACCCGGCAAGCAAACGGAACAGTCAAGCAAGTCACTCGACACTCACCAACTCCATGACTTTAACATTGAACAGCTTCATCAGAATCTTGATTGTCCATCTTCAATAAATTGTGCCTAATTCCATTTTCAAACAACTCAAATAACCAACTCAACTCAGTATTTTAGATAACGGATTTTATTGTGAGCCGAGTAGACCAGTTTCAATGGTTTGTTCAGCAAATACACAATAATGCGATACTAGATTAATAAGGATTACCATTTAACCAAAAGTCATCCCTTTTAAAGTGATCAAAATTTCACACATTTTTGTGTCTGTTATCAATCTCTCACCGTGTCTGCTTCTTGGGCCCTTGACCCTCTCCTCCTCCCGCTCCCCCTGCTGCCTCTTTGCCCTGGCTGGGCTTGTCTCCTTTGCCCTTCTTTCCACCTCCAGCACCTCCAGCAGCCCCCTGTTTTTCAGATTTGTTCTCCTTCTCTTTGCGACTCTTGTTTTCACCACCAGATGCACCTGCTGCTGCCATTGGTTTGTACTCTTGTCCTGTCAATGCCTTGTACTTGTTCTTTAAATCCAGCAAAGTCTTCACTGCCTCATCAACTTGCTCCTAAAATTGACAATACCAGCCTTCAGCAAGTGCTTTTCTCCCACTCTGCTGCATTCATTTAAAGAAGGAATGATTTCTTACCTTGGCTGCCTTTTCTGACTTCAGTTTTCGCACCACCTCTCCCTGTTGTGCAACCTGTGCATATAGCCCCTCTGCCTGTGGGGATGGAGCAGACTGGGCTGGGGGCTGTGGCTGGGCAGGGCTCGCTGGGACTTGTACTCCTGGTTTATAATCCTGTCCAGTCTGTTGTTTGTACTCTGCCTTTAGAGCTAACAGCTGTTTGACAGCAACATCCACCTGATCCTGATAAAAGAAGAAACAATCATTCACTGATGAAGAGCTACAGTGAAACGTAGTTGTAATAATGAATATACTTTTGGAGCTTTTTCAGCCTTCAATTTCCTGACAACCTCTCCCTGCTCAGCCACCTTCTCATAGAGGCCTGCTACAGATAGAGCTGAGGTGGGTGTGCTCTGGACAGGGGTGGGGCTCTTCTGCGCTTCAGGTTTGTAGTCTTCCCCAGTCATTTGTTTGTATTCAGCTTTGAGTGCAAGGAGCTCCTTCACTGCTGCATCGATCTGATCCTAAAAAAGTTTGAAGGACATTTTAAAGAAAAACATATATCCAATAGAGTATGATAAACGTCAAAATGCTAGCACAGCATTCTGCTGCGGTAATTTTGACTAATTTGTTTTATTTGAAACTTTAAGTTGTGTATATACTACATCAAATACCTTAGGAACTTTTTCAGCCTTAAGCTGCCTCACCACCTCTCCCTGCTGTGCAACACGCTCATACAGGCCTGAAGAGGTGGAAGATGAAGAGGGGGCCGGAGAAGAGGGGATGGGGGCAGTAGGAGCCATCCCTGGTTTGTAATCCTGACCAGTCAGCTTTTTAAACTCTGCTTTCAGAGCCAGCAGTTGCTTCACTGCAGCGTCAATCTGGTCCTAGTGCCATTAAAAAAGCAGTTCTTTAGTTGAAAGGCTCTAATGGGCAATTTGACTGGCATGCCAATGGGTGGGTGACAAAAGACAAAATGTTGTGGACAAATGGTGGATAAGGGACACAGCAACTCAGAACATACGAGTATGAGGACAGATGAAAAGACAGCACTAACACATTAGTGCAGTGAATACAAGCAGTTTTGGAATGGCAGAATTGCTATACAAGACAAATGAAGATTCCACTTAGCATTGGATCAATTATAGTAGTTTATACCTTAGGAGCCTTCTCCGCCTTGAGTTTTCTAACCAGCTCTCCTTGCTCAGAAACACGTGTGTACGGACAGGTGGAGGAGGCTGTTGGTGCAGATGATGGTGCTGGGGTGGATACTGGTGGAGTCATGCCTGGTTTGTACTCCATGCCAGTTACTTGCTTAAACTGTGCCTGCAAAAATAAAATGATACAAGTAGAATTTAATTCTAAAGGTTTATTCTAAAATTTAGTTTAAAAGCAGTACCTTCAGAGCCAAGAGCTGCTGGACAGCCTTGTCAACTTCTTCTTTTGGTGCCTTAACAGTCTTTAACTGGCGCACTGCATCTCCCTGAGCCACAATGCTTGAGAACAGATCACGGGATGAAACTGGAGCTGGAGCAGGAGCAGGAGCTGCTGGTGATTGTGAGGGTGTCTTGGTTGTGGAGGACTGAGCGTTTAATAACAATGACATTTACTAAATTAGCATTGTTCATGTTGATGCAGGTTACACAAATGCAACATGTAATATAAAAGCTTGTGTACCTAACTTTTCTTGTTAAAAATTAAAATCAAGTAAACCACAAGTGCAAATTAAGTGAATTGTATAAGAACTGTTAAAAGAGGCTTTCTTACTGTATTGTTTGGAGTCTGACTCTTGTTCTTATCCTTTGACCCAGCTGTTGGCATTTCCTTTGTATGACCATCAGGAATGTAGAAGAGGACACAGGGGCTCTCCTTGCAGCTGTTGGGGCTATCAATGTGCATGTTCACTGTTAAGACAGCTTTAAAACTTTACCGAGTCAATTAACAAAGAATTGTCCATTTCCTTTACCTGATTGGCTCATATGGCTGGTCACAAATGTAAAATCCACGCCTCTGGAGCTGTACAATGTCTCCTTTTTTTAGGTTCTTCAGACAGGGGTCTCCAAGCATCTTTTCCTCAGACTATGACAGTAAATGGATATAATGAAATACAAATCAGAGAACCAAGATCGTCACTGAACATCATAGGCATAGGATGTCTTCAACAAACCTTGCTATTCTTGTTGATGTAGTCTTTAAAGTCATCATCTTTGCCCAGGACCGCTTTGGTGATTATAGGCTGGTAGTTGACACAAACCGTTGGCAGCAGAGGGGCGCTGTTTGTTTCAGCCAGCCAGGTGATCTTTGTGGTCTTCTTGTAGTCTGTATTTTCAAGGTTCAGACGAGCCTCCATGGACAGAACCTTCCCATCAGCAGCTCTGAGTAAGGAAGTTCAGTGCTTACAAAGGCCACAGGAATACTGTATTAAATATTTTGCTTCATCCATACTTATTAATCCTTGTAATGATGAGGTTGCCCCAGTTGATGAAAGTTACCATCTCACCCTCAGAGAATGTTTCAGCATCTGCTCCTTCAACCAAAACCCGCGGACCATACCAAACTTCCTTCATTCCTACATCAGCATTCTACGTACAAACAGAATGTGATAAAAACGCATCCTTCTGCAAATCAGCATAAGTAACATAGTAAAATTACATTGCTGACCTTGGGATGTTTTGCAATTTCCTTCTTCTCCTCTGTGGCTCCAGGGATAGAAACAGGAACCACATATGAGCTGGACAGGGCTGTGTACCTGGGAGCTACTGGATCAATAACCTAATACATACAATAAAACAATTAGTCAAACAAATTACATGTATAACTCAAAGGGAATACATAAAACAAAATGATACAAATGTTTAGCCATATATATGTAACAAAACAAACCAATTATAAAAAGGAGGATAGAAATGAAAACTCATGACATGATACAAGCTTGTGTACAGCAATAAAAAAAAAATCTCTCTCCATTGGTGAGCAAATTATAGCCTTAATCCCTTTATCTAAACATGATTGCAAGTATTATTTATGGCAGTCTGCTTGGCTTATAAAAGAAAGAAAATGTACCCATGGACATCAAATCAAATAAGACGAAGACAATAGTGGGGACATTTTGAGAGAAAAATTGGAGGACAGATGGAGTACCTTCAGACAGCTAATTGGCAGCTTGGAAACACAAGAGTGAGATGCTATTTAATGGAAGGGGAGACAACAGAGGAAGAGACATGTCTCAAGTGAATGGACCACTAAGATTTTGGAGTCTCTTGTGCATTACTAAACAGTGAATAGTGAATTCAACTGTCTGAAGAAAGCAAGTTTTAGTTGGTCAACATGCATGTTAAAGTTATGGCACAGGAGTGATATTTTTATTACATTAAATTTAAAATATCTTTTTTAAACAGATGGCAAAGCAACATATGCCAGCAATGACACCAATAAACATAATGAACAATGATTCTGATGTTCATGCCAAATACAAAGATAGAAAAATAAATGCAATGAAGATGTCTTTTTGTTAATGATGGTCAGTTGAGGAGGACAGTACAGAAAAAGAGATGTCCAAAAACAATTTAACCAGCCAAGCAGAGCCATTCCAGATGTAATGGACGCTACAATAGTGCAAATAGCGAATAACACTTAAAATGAAATGTACCTTTTTATTGAATGCCCAAATCTTGTCCCATTCCATGTTCACCACAGATCTGGAGCCACCCTGGATGAAACAAGCATTTAAATGTTTGAAAATAAAATCAAACACACAAATGCGGACCAAAGTAGACCACATTTTTAGAATTGTGGAGACACACCTGAGCCGCTATAAATTGTTTCAAGCCCTCTACAGTCATTCCTCTTCTAAGCACTCCTCTCACTGTAGGGAAGCGGGGGTCATCCCTGTATAAAACATTGAAGCAGTGGTAGAACAAAGTTCAATTAAAAGAAATAACCTTACCTCACCCCGAAATATAGGCATGCTTAGTGCTCACCATCCATCAACATATCCCTGGTCAACAAACCAGGTGAGTTTCCTCTTGGATAAAACTGTGTTGTTGAGGTTGAGTCGGGCATATTCCCAGATGTAGGGCTTCCTGATGTCGAGAGCGTTGATAAACCAGTAGTACTGGTCATCACGGTCATGGTACTCTGTGGTCCTGAGAGCATGGGTTACTCCTTCCACACTGTCCACAATTGGGCACGCAAAGTCGTATGTGGGGTAAACTCTGCAGAAATAAGATAATGTGTCCAATATTTGCTAAATAAATATTTGAAAGTTATACAATATCAACAAAGTCAACTACTTGTAAGTGCTTCTGGTGCGGGGGTGTGGTGTGTTCTTGCAGCGGTAAAGCGTAGGGTCTCTCATGCAGCCATTGTTGGAGTTCATGTCCATCTTGGCCCTCATGCAGCAAGTCTGCCCATATTCTGTACCTGCTTTCATCTCAGACCACATTTTCATATTCTGCTCCAAAGCTGCAGAAGACAGAAAATGCCCTATAAACCAATATGTTCCACTTTAATCACAAGTGCACATGGTTGTCTCCATCACAACATACTGTTGTTACGGCATTTTGACTCAATACGCTGCTCTCTCTCCTGTTTCATCTGCTCAGGAGGAGTGTCGTCAATGTATGCCTTGCCCTCTGCAAGAAGCTTTTCGGCATAGTGCATTATAGCAGGGAAATGATCACTGGTGTAGGTGAACTGATCTGGTTTGATCTGGAGCATGGCGACATCTTCCAGGATTACCTAAAAATATATGTTTTTTGACATTTTATCTTGAAACAAAATTAAATAAAAAATAGTGCTCTAACCTTCTCAAAGTCCTCTTTTTCCTTCTCGGGATTAGTGTCATCAAACCGCATAATGAGCTTGCCTTTGAATGTCAGCTGGTAGTGTTGGTTAAGCAGAGCGGCCTTAGCATGGCCAATATGCAGATATCTACACAGAAAAACAGTAGTATAAAACAAGCATTAAACTAGTGTCATAATATCACAAATCAGAAAATCCTTAAACTCTCGCCTTACCCACTGGCCTCAGGAGGGAAGCGAACAACAACATTGCCCATTTCAGCTCCTGGCAATTCAACAAACTTTCCAACATCCTGCTTCTTTTCTTTCTCTAAAGACTGAAAATAACAAAAATAAATTTAACTTTTTATATATATATATATTCACATTCATATTATTTATATAGTTTAAACATATTATTAATTAGCAGGCCTGTCACAAGTTACTATATCTACTTATCATTTGATACTTGACAGCTGGAGCAATTATTTTTGTCTACAGCTCAATAAGATTTGAGCTGTAGAGGGTTGAATAACTAACTTCTATGACTTCAGCTTCAGCTTCATTTATTTATTGCAACTCATGATCATTAACAATACTGTACATGTAGAACAGTTTTTGGGAGAAATCCTGCTTTAGGACATTGTTTCAGTGTCATAATGGCATTCAATAATATCATTTATCATCTATTTTCTTCAGCAATACATTGTACTTCAAAATGTTTTATTGTGACAGGCCTATTAAGTATCATTTAGATCTAAAATTTACTTACACTGGATCTGGCTTCTGGGGCTTTTTTACTGGCATACTTATTGCCCACAGATGAAAAAGGGACCTGTGCATTCAGGAAGAAGAACCACCGATTGATGTGGGTGAACGTTTTTCCCTTGTTTGGCCATTCTCTATGACCTGAAAAAAAACTTAGAACTTGTAGTGCAGCATTTCAAAATCAATGGAATGTAAATTATATAACCTAACACATTATAGAGGCCACACACCTTTAAGGGCAGCCCAGACAGACAGGTCAGCAAGGGTGAGGGAATGTCCAACCAAGAAGGTCCGCAAAGACAGGGCCTTGTCCAACTCACAAAGGGCTGCAGCCAAATCTAACTGACAGCACAAACGACGAGCACTGAACTCCAACCAATGATCAACCTGAAGAAGAAAGCACACTATATTAATATTTATTTAAGAAGGATATTTCAATTTTCACTATTTTTCATTTTGAGCATAATCACATCGCTTACCTCAGTCTGCTCCATCATGTTGGCTCCATAGAGGCCAAGGGCTGGAGCTACACGAGCCAAGTAGCGACTGATGGAGTTGACATCATTGAACTGGACAGAGCTAAAGAGTGACACAATGTGAGCTGCAAAAATCATACATGATATATATAAAAAATATGTAGCAATAATTATTACTCACTCTGATACATGAAGCTTTGTGTCTTTGCCTTCCTCCACTGACAACTGGACAGTCCCTTTCACATGTTCTGCAGCCAGGAGAGCACCTTTGGATGAGAGAATAAAATGTCATGTGAGGATTTGAAGATATTGGAAATCAGCAGAGAAACGCAGTTTTGTTATTATATTATGGCACATAGGGTGTGGAGAGCCGGTAAGTTTTCCCTGGTGTCACTATGTTTTTTGGTGACTGAAAAGTCAGTAAGCGTACAATAGTAGCAACATCAGTCTGGAGTTGCTATACACAGTGTATGAATTAATGTTGTCACAATACTAAAATTTCAAACTATGTCGATACTAAGGATAGGAATAGACTCAACACTCAATAGCATTTTAATACCACAGAGATACTTACAAATAACTCTTACTTTAGGCAATACATGCAACTTTCAACACAAAATAGCAGTACGGTTACCTTTATTACTTTGTGATCTTATACTAGTTCTGATAAATGAGAATATGTTCATACGCAATGGTTCATTTTTAGCACTCTTACAGTTATAAAAAGGACACTCAAGACAATAGATTTAATAAAAGCTCAAAACAAAGCAACACTGTGCTAAAATGTTAAACTGAAAGTGTAACTTTGTACATATGCAATTTCACATTGTTTATTAGAACAAGGAAGAAAGTCTAGTTTGTCAGACGTTTAACGAACAGCAACATTTGGTTTCAAGGAGCTTGCATCAGCCAGCTGACCCAGTTCAACCAAAAACTGCTACAACTGGAATGTCTTTGTTCACAAGCAAACCTTATAAAAACCCTGACTTTATTTTGTTACATTAATGTATATGTCTAAACGTTTTTTTGTGTTTGGTAGAATTGCATCACAGAATTACAATCAGTCTAAAAAATCCTTAGCCTGAGCCTCCATGTCCACGGTATCCTATCGTATTTTAGTTGCTTGGCACGTTTGAATGGTGCTCATATGTTGTAGCAAGTATATGCACATTTACGTGTGTGTAATGATTGTGAATTAACGACCATAGACCTGCATTCACATGGCCCTGGTTATGACAGTGCCACGACGGCATTCAGCTTAGCTCTGCTAGCCACGGACTGGAAGCCGGTGCGCTAGTTAGCGTCAAAGTAGCATTTATGAAATAATACAACAGTTCTAAAATGATTCTGTCATTATTAGGGGTGCCACAATACTCTAAATGGCATGTTGCAATGATACTGCTGTTCTAATCATCTACAACAAGAGGGTTAGGAAGTCAACATTGTGGTGCATGCATCTGTTGAAGTTGGTGGTTGACACGCTGTCATGCTGGGACTCTCATGCTAACAACTACTAGCAGGCAAACTAAACTCCTGAACGAAAACGGAATGGAGCACAACTTACCCAAAGGAGGGTTGCTCGGATTGATAGTTAGACTTAACGCCATGCTGTGATGTTGAATTTCACAGGATATAAGACGCTGGCCAGCAAAAGTCTGCAGAAAGACCAAAGCTTCCTCACACACACACCCACAGACAAGGCAGACCTAAAAGACCACGCTCCACAACGTGCTCGCTCCTCCGGCTTCTTCACGCCATCTACTGGGCAAGGAATGAAAACAGATAAAACGTCGTAAAAGAAATGTAGATAAACTAATTAGTGAGACGTGAATGCAAAATAGGAAACATGTTCTGTATAACCAGATGCAGACATATTCGAGGAAGTTAAAAAAGTGCTATTTTTTTCTTCAAAAGATTTCTTAATTGTTTAAATTAAACATTAAACACAGACAACACGGTGCCCTCAGAAAACAAAAACAAAAAAACCAAAAAACAAATTAGCAAATTATAAATTATAACAATCCAATTTACTTTGCTTTGAAAACATCATATATCCTCCCAGAAAAGAGCAATCTTTATACAGATTCAGTTCCACATACAACCAGTGTTCCTCTGCATTCCATATTTTTTTTTACCATTATTTTATAGGCAATTATTTTATTATATATTTATTTCTGTAGGTCTTATCCTCTTTTTGTCTTATGTCCCCACTCCGTAACACGTGGCGGCGATAGTGCACTAACTAGTTTAGCGCCAAGAATAACACCACCACGAGGAAGATCCCATGCCTTTATTGCTTTTGTTTTGTTTCTTGCAGGTTTTGTGCACTTCATCGCTGCTTCTATCCAAAACGAGTTAACAATCACGTTTCCCAAAGAAAAAACGAATGCAAAGATAGAAGAACATCTATCTGCCGGTGTTTTTGCACGAATCTACGGCACTGCATCTCATAATAAAGACAGTGCAAAGTAAGTGAAGGTTTTCTATGGGCGAAACTTTGTGCTATTAGTTGATTTAACTCAAAATTTCTGTCTAAAGAGGACATTTTTAAAAAAAAATTAAAGATGCATTATGTAACTTATAATTAAGGGTACATTACCGCAACACCTTGTCTTGTAAAGATATTATTGCTTTAACTGAAATATTAAACGTACCTATCTTGCCTTTATTCATACTGTGGAACATTCCGGGAAAAGCATTACACTATATGAAGACTAGCAGGTCATGAAGACTAGCAGGTCATGACTGACCCTCTGTCAAAAAACCTACATAATGCACTGTTAAGTTACCAGACATGTGTGGGAATAGTAGCTTTTTATGACCTGTATTTTTATGACCTGTGTTTATCCCCTTAGTAGGCTATGTCTCAAGACAGTCAACATGGCAAGTGGAGCATCTCTAGTAGTGAAGATGAAGACGAACGCCTTCCTCCTTCTGGAACAACAACAAAAAGTGACAAGACCACGTTTTTGCAGTCTCCATCACCCCCTAAAACAGACTCAGTTTCGGTCAAAGTAGACGTTAAACCCAAACAATGTGACACTTCCACATCTTCACTTTTTATTGGCTCTGAGGCTAGAAAGTCTGCTACCTTAAACCAAGTGAACCCTGTCAAGTTTGAAACCAGTCCATCGCTGGCTGGAAAGAGAAAGAAAGAGGTGCCAGAGGGGTCAGGGTGGGCTCTGTCTGATAGTGACGACAATGATGATGCTGATGTTAAGAAGAAAACTATCAATAATAATATCCCTAAGAAAGAACCTTCAAGCCCTCAGACCAAAAAGCAGAAGGTAGCAAATGAACGTCCACCCAGTCCCCATGGTCGAGTGTACTACATAGATGAGCCAGAAGACTTTTTTGAATCCACATTCCCCAGTCTAAATGACACCTATGGCTTCTATCTCAACAAAGTCACTGGGCTGGACCGAAAGTACAACAATGGCGCACTGCACATCAAGGGTGAGTGAGTATTTTAGCATTAAACAAATAAATAGTTATTCATAATTAAGCAGTGCATTTTGCCTTTTTATATAATTGTAGACATCCTTTCACCACTGTTTGGAACTTTGAAGGAATCTGTTCAGGTAATTATCTTTATGTTTAGAGGTGGGAGATGTATTGAAAAATGAATATCTTCATAATAACCATAGCAATATTATCCAACATTACAAGAAAATATAGTCTATAAAATGAAGAAAAAGGCTGCAAAAAGCGCAGATTAAGAATAAAAATAAAACTAACCTGCTGTGTAATCTTCCAAACACTGGTATATTTATTATCTTTTTTGTACACACTTTTACAGTCTATTCATTTTGTGCAATACTTCAACCTAAACCAACTTTTACAATCTAATAGATAACCAGAATATTGTCATATGGACGATACTGAGATCATGATTTATGTCGATATCACCCATTCCTAATCATGTTAAAACTTATTCTACTTACATTCAAAATGCTTATATTTTATTATTGCATTTTGCTTTTTCATACAGTTCAACTACTGCTTTGATGTGGCTTGGATGGTTAAGCAATACCCAGAGGAGTTCAGGTA
>KN477565.1:11646-32365 GCA_000787095.1 Periophthalmodon schlosseri
AATCCCAAGAGGATTTAAGGAAAAAAAAAAAAAAAAAAAAAAACATGATAAAAGACGTGCACTGTGTTGTGCAAGACTAAATGATGACTACTTTGTATTTACAGAGACCGTCCCGTTCTCATTGTCCATGGAGACAAAAGAGAGGCCAAAGCTCGGCTTGTCCGAGATGCTCAACCCTATCCTCATGTTAAATTATGCCAGGTAAAATTCCACTTGCGCTGACTTTTTTTGTAATAACCATTTCTTTTCTTTTTTTTTTTGCATTTCACAACCTTTCTTAATTTTCTAGGCTAAATTGGATATTGCATTTGGAACTCACCACACGTAAGTATTTCAGGAAATTTGTAGTGGAGCTATTTGTTTTATTATCTGCATTGCATTCCTGTAAGTTAACAATAAATAACAATAGACAACAATAATAATAAACTGTTCAATTTTAGACTTGTATTTGCCTGTTTATGATATAGGAAGATGATGCTGCTGTGGTATGAAGAAGGTTTCAGAGTCATAATTCTGACATCCAACATGATTAGAGCGGACTGGTATCAGAAAACTCAAGGGTGAGCGTGTTTGGTCTTGGAATTTGTTTTTAAAAAACTTTGTTTTAAAACCATGGTTTTGTCTTTTTAAACATCAGGATGTGGATGAGTCCTCTGTTTCCACGGTTACCAAAGGGCAGCAGTAATACAGGCGAGTCACCCACCTTCTTCAAGAGGGATTTGCTTGAGTATCTTGCAACATACAGAGCACCTGAACTTGAGGAATGGATTCAACGTATCAAAGAACATGACCTTTCAGAGACCAGGTAAATTTACAGAATTTTAAGCATTATTTTTTATCTTATTGTAAAATGAAAACAAACAAATCTGTTTTAGAGTATATTTAATTGGCTCAACTCCAGGGAGGTATGTGGGATCAGACATGGACCGATGGGGCCATCTCAGGCTGAGAAAGGTATTGCTTTTCTATGTTTTAAGAGTACCCACTAGACTATTACAGAGTTGTATAATTAAACCATTATAATGACATAATATTAATACAGTTTTGTATTTTTTTAAGCTTTTGCATGACCATACTGCACCTATTCCTGGTGAGGAACGGTGGCCAGTGATTGGTCAGTTTTCCAGCATTGGATCCATGGGAATAGACAAAACCAAATGGTTGGCAGCAGAGTTTCAACGCACATTAACTACTTTGGGGAAGTCCTCTCTCCGGTTAGATCCCCCTCTTTATTTGGTATGTCAGAAGACGTTTGTCTCATGATAAGGTAAAAAGTGAGTAACTCAATAATACCCACTGCACCACCCTTTTGCAGTTGTATCCATCAGTAGAAGATGTGCGGACAAGTTTAGAAGGGTATCCAGGTATGTTTGACTTGTGTTATTTTGCCTTATATGTATTGGCAGTATAAATTGTCATATAAAGTGTTATATATTTTGTTTAGCTGGAGGTTCGCTTCCATACAGCATTCAGACAGCTCAAAAACAATTATGGCTTCACTCTTTTTTTCAGTAAGTTTTTGTTCCAATTTAAAATATTTAGTTTTTCCTGAGTCAAAACAGACATAAGTATTGAAAATAAACAATAAACAACTTTTTTCAGCCGGTGGAAGGCAGACACAACAGGGAGGACTCATGCTATGCCTCACATTAAGACATTCATGAGAGTTTCTCCAGATTTCTCTGAGCTTGCCTGGTATTGCATAACAAGGCATGTATTGTTTAGGGTTTATTAGCTTGACTAATCTATTTACATAATGACCATATTGTTGTAATGAGCTTTCAACCATCTCTCCATATTGAATGTTTAAAGTGCAAACTTATCAAAAGCTGCATGGGGTGCACTGGAGAAGAACAACACACAGATAATGGTCCGGTCTTATGAGCTGGGAGTTCTCTTCCTGCCCTCAGCCTATGTAAGAATCATTCTTTACGCACTGTTTGAATGTGAAATAAAGGTGTAGTAAAATTTTGTCTGTCTCAGAATATGAAGACATTCCCTATACAGAGAAATCCCTTTCCTGCTTCTACACCTTCCACTGGATTCCCTGTACCCTTTGACCTTCCTCCAATAAGTTACACCTCTAAAGGTATCTGACGTCTTATACCCAACAGTGACCTCTAGTGGGGAGTCAGTCATTAAACTTCTGTAGGAAACTTGATTAAACATTTTTTCACACAATTGTTTGTTTACAGATCAGCCATGGATCTGGAACATAGCGTACACCCAGGCCCCGGACACACATGGTAACGTCTGGGTCCCTTCATAAGTGCATTTATGAAGTCCTTCCACTAGACACCAGAAGACTCTAAGATGGTTAGCGTATGGTCAGATATGCACATTTCTATGTTTAGACTGTAGCTTACATTATGTAAGCTTACATTATGTAAAAAAATATACTTTTAATCATTTCTGTTTGCTGTTGGACGTCATGTGTGGATTTTGTGCAAATAAACAGTCACCACTTTTAAGTGTGTTCAATTATATTCAGCATCCTAAAAAGTGACTCTCAAAAAATCGAAATGTAGCCTATACATAATTTCATGCATGCATGTTATATTTGTAAAAAGGAAGGTAAAAGCTGTGGACAAAATGACTTTCCAACTTATTTGTGATAGGTCTCACTTTAAAAAAGCAAATTTCATGTCTGTCTTTTTTTGTGATTGGAGACATGGGGTCATTGGGTTTACATAGCAAACACAATGTGTCATGGAGAGTGCTTTGTACTGTATATGCATACAGTATGTGGAATGTGGTGAAGTCAACCCAGTCCATAAAATGCCTCTGTCGGCTCATAGATCCACGAGGCAAACCCATGGACTAACTCTAACCTTGTATTTTAAATTTGCGTTTTTATAGGCTACTATCGTAGTTATGTTGTAACACGGCAGCAATAAGCAGCTTTACGCATGTTTTGGTCGGTTTTCACATAGATGACAAAAGAAACTGCGATTCCCATCGGTCTTTGCGGTATTATATCATGGCGCCTGTCTGCCGGACAAAAGGCGAATGTGTCTGACGGAGGATTGAAACCCAATTAGAAACAGAGGAGACATTTTGGGGGAACTAACTGTGTCCGTCTGGCCCGGTGCCCCGACGAAGAGCACATATGATCCAAAAATAATCTCTAGGGGCCCTTTGACTGGAATATTAAGGTAAGTTTAGTCGATCGGATTCTGCTATAGCGATGTTAGAGCGTAATCTTGCCAGTTTCATTTCCCCGGTATGGAGAACTGAGCCGAAAAGTCCTCAAAAATGGGCTGTGCTCCGTCGCTGTAGTTTGCGTCTTGTGCACAGATTTCCTCCACCTATAGACAGCCTGTGTCGAGTAGGAAAATGGCTTTTTTGAGAGATGCGTGCATATTTAGACGATCGGTGTCAACAATTCACACTTACATGCCAAACTTTTCATTTGAAATCTGTGCATGCTGTACCATAGTAAATTACAGCCAACGATGTCTAATAATACACGTATGACATGTAGCATTTAGCTTGCTTGATGTTTTTTTGGTATGCCTTTTCAAAAAGAACTGTATTTGTACAGTATGTTACAGTGCACTCAATTGAAACATAATCTATCGACTATTTCATAATCCATGATCATGCAAACTCAGTCCAGATAAAGTGGACTTCGCGAGTTTAGTTAATCACAGTAAACTTTTAGCTCCTGACTTTCAATGCCACGTCCAAACTACTCTTGGTTAGCCTAAATGTAGAACAGACAAACAAATCTGAACTCAAAAATAGCTGCACAAGACGTGTGCAGTCTCCTCTGCACGTCTAAAGTGCATGTAGCCTTATAAAAACCCTGCTTACTTACAGCCTGATGTTTTGGAACTTTCTACTGGGGTCAGAGGTCAAGTTCAGAGCAGTACCAGTGAACCATGAACGTGTTAATAGTTTTACCCAGCAACACCTCCAAAGAGTGAAGGCAGCAGGGAGGACGTGTTCTTAAGGTTCAATGCCATAAGATCTTAAATTACACAGAATTAAGGATTAGTGCAGAAACTAATAAATATTAGTTAATATAGCATATCTGACTGATGAATGTAGGTTATAGACCACCAGTTACTGCATCTATTTATGGACAATTTGTATAGCCTAAGCCTACACTCCCTTTAACCCAAAACCATGCTATCGGAAACATTTTGTGACTGCTTTTTGGAACTATGTCTGCTTCAGACAGTTTATTCTATAGTTATAACAAGTTATGCTGCCTGTTATCGTTCCGTAAAGTTGCAGAGTAGTTTGGACTAGAAACTTTAAGACACACACATGCCATTGTCTTGCACCACTGCTGTGTATAATTGGTGATAAACTTGATATGAATACAAACAGCAAGCATAAATGATCTGCTCTACATAAAGTATTCCAAAAATAAAAGATGCACAGTTAAAATGATCTTGTACGCCCTTTTTTCTGCGGGACGATATTGATCTTATGTATCTGCATGAGTCATCCTCTGCAGCACAGACACAAAGTATGGAGTTCAGCTGCCGGAGATGTAAATTTTTCTTGGCATTTTTCCCAAGATGCACACACACACACACACACACATACACACAGTCTGTAGACTCCCTCCATTTTACCGCCTGCTTCATATAAGTGTTGACTTTAGCGTTGCAGTGTGCACATTTTATTGCTCTGCCAGCCTGCTTTTTTCTTTGGCTTCACAGAAGACACATGTGATGACTTATTACATTATATGCTTTTTATAACATTCTTTAGAGGAGAAAAATGCATCACAAGATGTGTATTAAAATGCCAGCTGGATAAAAATGGAAAAACCCAAAGCTCTAAAAAAAGGCATATGATTAAGGCATGCTGCGCACGCACACAGATAATAACTCTATTTGGGTCGCCGACATTTCTATTATAATGAAAGCTCTCTGCACAAGAAGACATGCAGAACATTGTCTGTGTGTTTAAATCTGCTCCAGGAATCTAAAAGAGGGTCTGTTACTTCTATAGGTTCGTTGCTCGTCACATGGTAGAAAAAAATGCTACATTTCTGAGGTTTTATTTCAATGCATTCCTCAATACATTAGTAGTACTTCAAGCGCATACTGTATTTGTTGCTTTGTGGCAGCTGGTCTGAATTTGAGATGCGGCAATAAATAAGTATTGAAAAAAACAGCAAAAAAGGGATCTTGTAAAGGATCTAACCCATCAGAAAGTTGCTATGGGTCCATTTTGACACATTTTGTTGAAATGTGACTACTTGACTACTACTATATAGCCAGTCCTTTTTTAGAGCTGCAACTAATGCGACTTTTGTTAATTGTTTAATCTGGTGATTACTTTTTTGATTGTTGTTGATTGTTGGATTGTTAAAGGCCTGTGAATATGAGATTTTTGTCAAGTTTTACTAAAGTGGTGTTGCTCCACTTTATTTATTTTTTATTTTTATTTATTTATCTTTATTTATACAGGGGAACCCAATGAGAGCACTTGGGCTCTCTTTTTCATGGGCACCCTGTTTAAAATACAATACAAGCCGAAAAAATGTGAGAAAAAATGAGTGTATTCCATTTTTGTGAAGCAAAACAGCGAAAAGCCCTTTTTCCCGTCTCAGTTTTGGTGCGGCTAGTTCCTAGCCTTTATACAGTCATGTGATCTGGTATTAAATGTTCTGGTATCAATGACTAACACTTTTTCATAGAGAATACAGTGATGGGTTTCAAACCCATCGCCTGTAATAAAACGAAGGGCAGAGTGAAAGAGTGGGTCCAACAGTTTCAAGGTAGAAGCTGAAGTCTGCATGTACACCACATCCCCATAATCCAGTATGGAGAGGAAGGTTGCTTGCACTATTTCTTTTTTGTAATTTATTTGGATACAATATTTGTTTCTGTAATAAAATGATAATTTAGATTTTAAACTGTTACATAATTCTGAGATATATTTTTTAAAGAATACGTTTTCATCACGCCAAAATCTAAGATATTTGTAAGTGTCGACTCTTTCAATGGATGTACCATTTAGCGTATAAAGATTTGTAGCTTGCACGTTACTTAAATGTTTTTTAGAAAAAATCATATACTTAGTTTTATTTACATTCAAAGACGTTTTAAGATTTATGAGGGAATTTTGGATTTCATTAATATCTTGTTGCAGTTTTAAAAGCGCCTGATCAGCAGAGGGAGCACTTGCATACAAAGCATAATCTGTATATAAATGTATGTGGCTTTCTTTTAAATTGTAACCAATAGAATTATTAAAAATAGTAAAAAGTAGGAGGCCCAAAATTGAGCTTTGGGGCACTCCTTTACTTAAAGTTAGAAAATCTGATTTAAAACCATCAGCTACTACTGCCTGGGTTCAGTTTGAAAGATAATTTTGGAACCAATTACATGTAGCATTGTCAAATCCAGTATGCTTCAGTCACTTCAAGAGGGCTCCATGATCCACTGAATCAAAAGCTTTAGTTAAATCAATAAACAGAGCTACACAATCTTGTTTGAATAGAATATAATAGATTTTTCTAGATTTTTCAACAAAAACACAAAATGCACATGTTTCTGGTCACTGTATCATTTAGATATACAATATTATGGCTCTATCTAAGCATATTTTGGAGTCTGTGTAAAGTCCAGATAATGATTATTTGATTAATACATTTGTGACAGTTATTTTAATCATCTCTGTGCATAGTTCTAGTCCCAATGTATTTATCATAATTTGTGTAAATATTACTCATGTAAATGTGTGTTGTAGGATGTTCCAGCAGTGTGAGGAGCCTCGTTTCACCATCGAGCAGATTGACCTGCTGCAGAGGCTGCGGAGGACAGGGATCACCCAGGCCGAGGTGCTGCATGCTCTGGACACCCTGGAGCACCTGGACCGGCAGCATGGACACAAACTCCCCCACAAGCCCCCATACCTGCCACCTCCATCTTCCCTGTCCTCGTCCAACCCAGCTGCGTCCTCATGCTCTATGTCCACTGCCACCCAGACCAGCTTCCCAAACAGCCGGGTCCCACTGTCCCCCAGCAACGCCTTTGATAGCACCTCACCTCCGCTCCCGGTGCCTGTAGCCTCGCCCGTCACCATGGCAGCTCACAACGGCCTGGTGGCTGTAACCAATGGGAAGCTTTCTCCTCCGCGCTTTCCTCTCGGCGTGGTTAACGCCAGCGTGGTGCCCCCTGTCTATGGCTTTGAAGTGAACGAAGAGGAGATTGATATTGAGGACAAAGTGGAGGATCTCATGAGGTTAGAGCTGGGTGGACAAAAATATTCATGCTGTGTTTCCTTTTGCTTTTATTGGATTATTTGGCAGTACTGACAGTGACACAAATGTTTAGTCATAAATTCATCCAGCCACTGGTTTAGTTCAAATTGTCTTTTTGAAAAGCCAAATAAATATAGTATGATTTGGAACTGGTGTCATATGAAAACCACTGGCCAAAATAATGAAATAATAATTAATAATATTTTCTATTAATTCCACTAAAACCTTCTCAAAGGCTGGAACTGCATTGTTGAACCCTGATCTTTCTCTGAATCTAAATATGATTATGGCTTACACATACGCAGTTTTTTCTCATTTGTATTCTGTAGCCAGACGGCTGCAATCAAAGTAGTATTGATTTGAGAGTGTGTGAAGATGAAATCATACCAGATATAGAGCAGCCTCTGATGCCTGAACACATTCATCTAATGCTATTCAGTCACATGGAAAAAGCTGTGCCATTTCTCATATGTGCATGGTCGCCAGAATATTACAACATTGATAAACAATATTTTATCTCTGTCCCTCTGTCTAGAAGGGACAGTGCTGTGATCAAAGATGAGATTAAGTCGTTCTTGGCCAGCAGGCGGATCTCCCAGGCTGTGGTTGCCCAAGTAACTGGTGAGTATGGACGGTCTTCATTAAAAAAGCCTGTAACATAGTAAAATACACTCAGTGATCCTGGCCTTTACCATTGCTCAGGGATCAGTCAGAGTCGGATCTCCCACTGGCTTCTGCAGCAGGGCTCTGACCTGAGCGAGCAGAAGAAGAGAGCCTTCTTCCGCTGGTACCAGCTGGAAAAGACCAACCCAGGTAAGTCAAGCGTATTACAATTACCATTAACTTGTGATGATGGCACAAAGATATGAAAATATCTATAACACTTAAAAGAATATATTGTCAGTTAGTAATTATAGTTAGTTTTGTCTGAAATGTAGCATTTTGCTTTTTAGTACAACAAG
Organism: Periophthalmodon schlosseri; assembly: GCA_000787095.1. Classification (NCBI taxonomy): domain Eukaryota; kingdom Metazoa; phylum Chordata; class Actinopteri; order Gobiiformes; family Gobiidae; genus Periophthalmodon; species Periophthalmodon schlosseri. The sequence goes on from KN477565.1 coordinate 19,840, forward strand.
TTAAATGTGAATGTTTAAGGTTGTTGTGTTGACTTGTTTTTCAATCATTTTATTACATTTTTTGTTTTTCCATAAAAAAAGAGAAATATGTCCATGGACATTCAGTTATTGGGGATTGTGTTCGAGTGGGTGAGATGTTAAGGACATATTCATTATTTTGGTGATGTTTAGGCGCTACCTTGGCCATGCGAGCTGCCCCTTTGGCTTTGGATGATGTGATGGACTGGCACCAAGCTCCACCCCCATTTGTCCCCACACCTGGGGGCTTTCGATTGCGCAGGGGCAGCCGCTTCACCTGGAGGAAGGAGTGTCTGGCTGTTATGGAGAGGTGAGCTGCAAATTTGGAATAAGATGGGCAAATGCCACCAAATGTACTTTAAATAAAATGCGCTTATTTACATATTCCAGTTACTTCAGTGATAACCAATATCCTGATGAAGCCAAGAGAGAGGAGATTGCCACTGCATGTAATGCTGTTATTCAGAGACCAGGTGAAGCACAGTTTTGTGTACAATGTTCACAATATACACATAAAATATACATTATTCTCCTTAAGAAAACGTGTGTAAATCTGCCCATAAATGTAGTAATGTGCGTATTATAGGAAAAAAGCTGTCAGATTTGGAGAGGGTCACATCTTTGAAGGTGTACAACTGGTTTGCCAATCGCCGCAAAGACTTGAAGAGGCGCGCTAACATTGGTAATGTCCATAATATTTTGTGCGTTTGTGTTTGTAAAAATAATGTCTATTTAACTCATTTGTCATATCAATGCACTATGGTTAACTGTGTGTTTTTGAAGAAGCATCCATCTTGGAGAGCCATGGCATTGATGTTCAGAGTCCAGGAGGCCAGTCTAACAGTGACGAGGTGGATGGCAATGACTTTCCTGACCAGGTACAAATTCTTCTTAAAATGTTGAGTGTTATCTAATTTAACTATATGTGTTTTCACATGGCCAATATGCAATAAAAGGATGTTTGTAATTAGCCCCATGTTTGGTTGCAACAGAGACACTGAATGGTTCTTAGAGTTGGTGTGTCTGATCATGTATAACCTACTGTCCTACTGTTCTGCTGCAGGTATGTGAAGTCCCCCTGTTTGACAAAAGAGCTTCAGCGCGGCCGTTTCTTTATGGCCGAGCAGACCTGTCCTCTCCAACACAGGTTTGGCTTTATTACATTTTTATTTCATATGTGACAAGTGAGTGACATGTCTGCATGTATTCAACATCTGCCCTCCTCTAGGTCCCCACTCTACTCCCAAGTTGGTTCTCAGCACTGGGCAGAGGGGCCCTGGCTGGGCATCGGAGCTCTCTGATTGGCCGCACTCTGCTCTCAGGGCTGGCCTCTCACTCTGAAGGGGGCAGGTTGTCAGGAGTGTCCTGGTCCCCCCCGTCCCCTTCTCTCCAGGATGAAGCCACCATTCACACTGTGTTAGCAGGTCAGGAGCCAGTCAACCTGGAGAAGGCCAATGACGAGCAAGCATCAGCTGCAGCACTGGCCAATCAGAGCAGCCGGGAGGATGACGTGAAGCCAGAAGGTTTGGAGGACGACTGAACGGGTTGGTGCAGATCATGTGCTATTATGCAAGCAGATTTTATAGGAATGTATCAAGTGACGAAATGACCAAAAGCGGTGTAACTATAACCCTGAAATACCTCCCAACCCTACCTCCAACCACCAACCTGCTCCGCTACGCTCTATAGATATCACCTTCTTATCCTCTGTAGTGAAAAGTACAAAGCTTCTTGTGCTCCCTTAACAGACTTAACCAGGACATGATGCGTGTGCATCAACAGACCAGGACAACACTGTAATACCTATGTTCAGGGTCCCTCACTGCTACCACAACACAACTAAACCGCCTCAAACATTCATTTGTTATGCGTAGACAATGGCTTTTAAGATTATGTTGCACATTTCTTCATAGTCTAATATATTTCAATCTTCAGTTTAAAGTTCAGCAAAATAAGCTTAGTTTTCCTACAGACAGAAACACTCAAAACATGTTGGTATTGTGACTGTCTCTTCTGTCTGCTCCCATGAAATATAAGCTTATAAACTAATAACCATTTATTCATAATACTGAGCTGTCAAAGGTAGCTGAACTGTAGGCAGACTTGTATAAACTGTTAACTCTGGTGTTTAGGCAAAGCAGCTGGGCAGTGCTATGGCCAGTGAGCTGCTAAATACCGCCTTCGTGATCACTTATTTATATGCAGTACTACTGTCTTCAGTGTGTATGCATATATCCACGTACAAATGCAGTACATGATTTGTAAGGGTATACACTTGTCAAAGTATAAAGATGTTTGCTTCAAGTGGCATCTCAGTGGCTTGTTGCTAAAATGCAATGATCCATCAGCCAAAGTATTAATATAGAAATTTGTTTTTGTATTGATCATTTTGAGTGTAAGAATATGTATTAGATATACTCAACGACACATCAAATGTGTCATTCTGCTTTATTTGTGTTCCAAACACATTTTTATTTCTTTGAATATTTTAAAATGACACTATCGTATTGACTGCTCTGCTGACAGCATGCGCAGTGACCAGATGAGTGACTGCTTTTCTTTTGGACGAACAATGGATGATTTTTCCAGTGTTTAAATGCAGCCATTGTGGAAGTCCTGCCATTTCTTGTTCATTCCATAGAGTATACATTTGTCTGGTTGGGAACTATTATGGATTGGGTAGTTTAATAGTTTAAATGTAGAATTAAGAGTTTAAAAGCAGATGTTCTAAAATCATTGACTGCTATCTGCCGGTATGTGCCAAATCTACAAAACTAAAAGATAAGCAGGGCATACTCTATAAGTGTTAGTCAGCTGCATAACAAACCAGAATTTGTATTGAACAGTCAGTTGCTTATGTTTTAGCTTTGAGAGTGTCACTTATTAAATCTCACTATAATCACTTTCTAGTGAACTAGTGAACATCACAGGAGTTTTAGTGAGCTGATATACAAAGTATGTACAATGTTGTTCAGCACATAAGATGTACTGTACGTCTTTAAGTTGAAGTGCCTTCATATTTACAGCTTGTCATCAGACAATTTGCATAAACAAGGACTTCTGCAATAGTTGTGTACACTTTGAACCTTGTTTCTAAGCCATTTCGGCTTTTACAAATATTTTATCTCTTTAGGTGCTTCATGCTAAGCTACTAGTTAAGATTCAAAACAAATACCTCACCTTTCCTCCGTTGTAAGCTACATCAGGTTCCTCTGCAGCTGTTCAAATGTGAACCCACACTGTTTCAACTCAATGCGCCCTGAAAGGGAAATCATATTTAGGACCAACCAATACGAAAAGGGATAACCCACTGAAAATAGAATTACACATCATACTTGGTCCCACTCCTGATTTTGAATAAATACCTAAGTTTGATGTACGGCAGCTGAGCTGCTCTGTGTGTTACTTCAAGTTCTCATGTCTGAGGCACTGCTGCAGTGTACGGTTATTTTCACTAGATTTGAAAATGTGTTAAAAACCTCACCAAATCTTCTCTGCCTAGCAGAAGCCTTCAGAAGGGAATTGGATTTGTGAGATTTAGACTTAAAGTCATTTTTTAAACCCAACATTTGTAAGCTAAATAAAAAAAATAGAAAAAATGTATATGTGTGGATAAAAGCATCAACTACTAAATTGGTTCTTCTTCATCCTTCCTACAAATGCCTCAGAAAGCTTCCATTGTACTTACCTCTATGTCATATTGTTAGTGCACTTTGTTTGCGGCCCCATACTGTCTTTATGTTCTAATGCAGTTGTACCTTCTGCCTCCTCCCATGCTTCATTTACTGTACCATATGACCCTCCTCAGACAACTGCTCCTCAGTGTAACTCTGGAAACCACCTCTTTCATATGACAGGATTGTGTGGTGGGGGGGTGCAGGTGTGAGGGGGAGGCAGGAGGTTCTAATGGAGTCATGCTTCAGGAGGGAGAGTAAAAGGCTAAAGCTTTGAGTTTGTTTTAGCTGCAGAAATCTGACTCACTCACTTATCAGAACATGTAAATAGATCAGTTTGGTCAGGAGTTATCTATACTGTAGATACATCAGTGCTTCTCCAAGGTTTTTATTTGTTTTGGGCAATAAACTTTTCAATAATATTCCCAGCAGGATATTTTCTTATGTTACTTGATTGAAATAATTTTGTTTGACAGTCAAGATTTAGTGCCTTTTTTGGACAGTAGACTGTTCAGTAATCAGTATGTGGACTTTCTACATGTGCTTTTTGTTACTTTTCATCTGTTTGATAAACCGTATGTTATTTTTAAGGTGCATTTTTATTGATGATTCTATATACAAGGGATTAAACTGATCTGACCTAAGTATCTGACTTGAAGCCTTTTTTTATTGATACATGTTAAAGTAATCATACAAATACAGAAAAAAAACATTATCATTTTTTATTTCCTTTTCAGATTATGGTTCAGATGGTTAAAAAAAACAAAGTTATAAATGTGTCATTATACATGTCTTTGGATTGCAGCACTGAATTACATTAATGCAGTTAACCAAAACTTGTGCTCAGATTTTCTTTTTATGCACACAGACATACAATGAATCACCAAATGATGTGATGTTCACACTAGAGACACAGATGACTAGATTAAATATAAAACCGATTACATTTGGATGGTATGCTTTTTTCATAATTTAAATCTTAATGGAAAGCACCAAATATTTTCCCAAACATAAAAGGACGAGGTAGAACAAGAACACTCACTACTACTGCAGGAGCTTCATAATCCTCAATCTGCCTTTAGTGCTGAAAGACAACCGTAAATTCAAATTGACTATTTTAATAGTGAATTTAGTGTAGAATTCTGCTTAACTGTTGTAAGGCTTAAGACAGTTGACCACTTATCCCATACACCTTAATGCAGTTATTTAAAAAAGTTAGACAACAAGAGCACTTCAAAATAAGGAAAATCAGATCAGACTTCTTAAAGTTCACCCATGTTTATGTTTTGATGGAATATGTGCATCATAAAGACTTTTCTTTTTGATAACTCAAAAGCTTGTATGGTGCTGCAAACTTTTTAAAACATCGATTGCACATACATATACATTTTACAGAAAATATGCAAAACTTTCACTTGAAAAGCATATTGCTTCAACATCAACATCTTTCACTGTACAATACATTAACAGGTGTCACCTTGGACTGAATAAGAACACTGAATCCTGTTTTTCAATCACAACAACTTTTTGTTACACAACAGTTCCACAACTATCTTTTAATTCCTTCTGGAGAATTGTGCAAATGTATTGAAGCACTGATATGAGAAACTGCGTAGAAGATGCATGGTCATGTATTTGAGCCACAAATAAAAATGGCCAAGAAGGAAAAGTCAATGTCTATCTTAACAGAATTCAAAAATCACACTGCCCCCACACACATTAAAATATTGCTCCCTTCATTCATTATTTCAACAATTATGAACCACTATACAATATTTCTGCAGGCTCTCAAGATGCACAGCCACAAGAACTTAAGTCCTGTTTCCATTAGCTTCACTTCCACAACTCACAGTATCTACTTTCTTTGATAAAAAATAATTATCTCCCAGAAATTATTCTAGCCTTTCCTTCTTCATGGTTCACATGACAAAGTGCCTTCTCAATTTACTGCTTCATAAAAATAGTTCGCTGCCAACTTTAGCTCAAAGGCAAAGGCATATGGATAAAATTCCAATCTAGTACACAGTAATAGATATGACTATGATTTATGATCATCCCAAAATGAGCTACGTATTTTACATTTGAATTTACAATAGCAGCGATTTTCTCAAATCATTTGTGCAACATTGATTAAATTAGCAATTTTCATGCAATAAAAGCATGTGTAAAAGCATTTACAAATAAATAAAAAACAGTCCTCTCAGACAGAGCACATGTTAATAAAAGGAATGCAAACGATGCATTAATCATAAGTAGACTACATAGTGTGTGCTCATGTGCGTGATACACAATGTATCGGCTCCCAAATGATATTTCTCCGTGTTCATTTAACAGGTCTATATTGCATCTGTGTATTGCTTTTTCAGGCATGGCTAAATTTGCTCTTGGCGTGTTCTGGCTTGTTCTGCTGGATATGTCTGAAAATCCAAACGTTTTCAATCAATCTACTGAGCCAAGGTCACTATAAAACTTTGAAGTCCCTCTGGAATGTGACATTCAATAAAAATCTCATTTAAAAACATCACATAGTCTGCCAAGGCTGTACCTTGTCCTTTCTCACCAGATATGCACAAAGCATCCATTAGTTTGTTTTTCCCCTATGTGTCAAGATTAAAACTCATGAAAATGACAAATGCATAGTGGAAAAATAATGCTTCATTCTACGTGAATTCCCATTAGAACTCTACATGCCACTTCTCCCCTCCTTTCCACATACTTCTGCCCGTCCACACTAACACCTTCCCAGAGACCTCAACATGGCGCCACCTGGTGTCCAGATGCCATACATTATTCTTCTTCTGTACTGTGGCTGGTTCAATTATGCTTCCTTTCCCACTGTTTAATGCAGAGTCAAACATCTCAGTGCAAAAACCATACCCCTTAACAAACTGCTAACTTTCATAGTGGCTTTATCCAATGGCGATGACTGTAGTCTTGACTGTAGTCTTTTTACTTCAATGACAACACTGACAATCCCAAACCTCCTGTGTTTCCGCTCTCCTCTCCATCCCTGAGATCACCTTACACTTTGCACAAGTCATCTTCCAAACCACAGCGCAAGACCAGACCTTAAATTAACAAAACAAATACAAACTAAACAATGGTAAAGGCACATTCTGGGAGAAGAGTCCTGGAGGGAGAGAGGGCGACCACACCTCACAGCTCAGACATGTGGTACTAGGAACAATGAATCATGGGATGTTGAGCTAGACAGGTAGATTCCTGCTCCTAAAGAGGGCTAACAAATGCAAACATGTCGCTGTGAGAGTGGAATTAAAAGCACTCCAGAAATACGCCAAGAATTACATTCATAGACAAAAAATACAAAGGGTCATGGCCAGAGTGCAGAAAACAGAAGATTAGACAAACAACGGCCAAAAATATGCCCAATTGTCTAACCGTTAAAAAAGGACTCTAGACTTAAATTTCCCACACCAGCTCTCCATAGAATACAGTCAAATCAAAGTCACACAACACAGCAACATGTTTGCATCCCTGTTTCAAAAGTTCAAAATAAATATATCCAGCTTAAGTCTAAAACTTTCTTTGTTCAGTCCTGTTTACTGTCCTTCTCACAAAGACGTTTATTTTTATCCATTAGTTGTGATGGATGTTATGAGCACGCCTCCAGCTGGCAGAAGACAGTTGCATAGAAAACAGAAGAAGGGTTTTGCGGACACGGACTCTCCCTGAATCCTCCTGGAGTCTCTCTCAGCTGGTCCACGATTTGCGGTTCTCCCCACGGCGGCCGACCAGTGCGTCTCCCCTGAGGACAGGGACGTGGGGGGCGGGGCCAAAGTTTCCTGGGGGTTTGCTAACCCTCCCTCGACTTGACACGCGGTCTGGACGAACTAGAACGCCATAGCCTGGTTTACAGTGGAAGTAGCGATGACCTCCCACTGAGCCGTCATTTTTACCTGAAGAAAAAAGGGGGGCAAACTAAGGCAAGGTCCAATGCTAGTTTAACACAACATATTTAGTTGGCTTAGCCTATATTAGGCCATAACCCCACACACAAATGTACTAAACTATGGCCGGTTTAACACCTGGATGGACCGTGTATACTTTGTTTGGAAACTTGGATAATACACACTTGATTGGCTGAAATGTAAAATCAACTATTATGATGCATTTTGAGTGATTCATGCATATTTGAGTAATCCTGTATTGTCCTGCATTCAAGGCTTGAATGCTCAAAAATGTTCTATTTTCACCTCCCACTGCTCTGTACTTGCTGTTGGGGGTCAAATTCAGACACTAGGTTATACATGTAGGGTTCAAAAATGTCACAGCTATTTTTAAACAATAAAAAAGAGATGGGGGTTCTTCAGTTTTGAACGGGAAATCAATTGACCTGTTTCTATTATTAAGCCATTTTAGATCAATATTGCAGTTTACAATTCTCAAAATGTGAAATAGTTTAATATAGTTTGTTTACAAAAAGAAGCTCCTAACCCTTAACACTATAATAAATGTTTAACAGGTGTAGTAGATTAAAGGCTGATTATGTAGCATGAATTTAAAAACTAAATCAAACTAATCTGATATGATGGTTATCAACATTTCCAAGCCAAACCTCTGCAGGCCCCCTAAAGCAACCCCAGTTTCAGAAAACTCTTGCACATTTCTTTATGTGGTTGTCAAAATGTAACAAATGGATTCTACACGTTATATTTTGACTACCACATGCAGACATTTGACAAAGCTTAACATTCATGTAAGTAACTGATTTACTTACCGACAGGTGTGTCCAGCTCAACCCCCACCCATACGCCTTCTGAAAACTGAGTGAGTCCCACGTAGCGCACGGTTCCCGCCTTATTGTTTCCTACTGTAACATAAGTGCCCTCTGTCAGCCAATCGGGGAGCACTTCGTCATGGTTGCGTTCGTCATCTACACAAATCTCCAGCCTTTCAAAGTTTTCAGATGAGGTAAGCTGTTTTAGCCTGGAGGAGGAGTTTTCTGTGGTTCCGTTCTTGTGATTGGCTGAGTTATGAGAAGTGGGCTGAACAATTTCGGCCATATTGGATCCGCACTGGGGAGGAGAGTTCATAACATCGCTCTGGTCAGTGTTTTGCTGTTGGGAAACTGCAGGTAATGTAGTCTCAGCAGCCACAAGGGAGGAAGACGAGGAGGAAGGGTGGAGGACGTCGGACAGGGTTACCGTGGAAACGCTACTAGAGAAATAGCCGCTGGAGGATTGGCTCAAGGGGCTCAGGGGAGTGGTGTCATGCGGGTCATGCACAGGAAGAGGAGGGACATCCGGTAAGTCTGCCCGCTTGTCTTTGGAGGACGCCTGAAGAATATTGGTCTACAGCGGACCAGCAGGAGGCGCAGGAACATGGCAACAGAGCGCATGCAGACAGACAAAACCAAAATGAGCAACAGAAAAGAAGTCAAGTCATAGAGTTATTATTATACAGGTATGCAATGCTTTCCTTTACTGCAGTGCGACTACGAAACGTGTAATAAATAAATAAATAAATAAACAAACAAAAAAACATCTCACCACGTCAACCTTGACTTCTCTCTCTTCTGGCCCGGCTGATGTGACAATACGTGGCATGTGCTGTTGAAAAATACCACAAAGGTCAAGGCATGGGACTCTGCAACTTAAGTACAATGTAACAAAATGGATTGCTTATCCTAAATTTTTGATAGTGTTTTTTTTAACGGTACATTAATACATATTTCTGTGTAATAAGACTTGAAAGATAACACATTATGTCCAAAAATAACTGTTGTATAAAGGAGAAAGATGAGATGCAGATTGCTGACATTTACAGCTGTAGTGTTGCTGACCTGCTGGTTGTGTGGAGATGGCCTCAGCTCCTTTTTGTCGTCTCGTGCTGGAAATAAAGACTTGAGCAGTTTGGGCATCTGAGGAACCAGCGCCTTCACTGAAAGATAAGAGGCAGCAAGTCCTAAACGACCTGGGGGGAGGGGGAAGAGGAAGGGGGTACGGAGGCGAGGGATGCAGAGTAAAAGAAGAGATGGAGAGAAAAAAAAAGATGGTGTGGGAGGAAGAGGAGGCATGAAAGATTAAGAAAGTTGAAAGCCAAATTCCCAAACACAGTGACAGGCTGACAGAGGCAGACATCGGCTGACAGGCAAAATGCAGATGGCTAAATCAATAGCACTACCGCAACCAAAGCAATAAAATCATATATATATTAATTTTGTTCATTAATCGAACAAAATCAATGAAGAGATGTAACACAGATTGATTACACTATTACATTATGATTATGAGAGATAAGAACAGAACAAAAATAATGATTCAAGAGGAGGTGATGAAAAAGATTGAGAGAACAGTCTAGAAATAGAAGGATGAAACTATTACATAGCAGTTCTGCTCTGAGCAAAAGGATACAGGCCAGAGATCGAATATATGACAATGACACATGAGATAGTTGAGTGAGTGCACTACTTAGGCAGCATTCAGTCCATCTAGACTTGAACTGAATAGAAAGCTAGCAGTGAATGGAAAGAAGAAGCTGTGGAGAAACAAGATAAAGGAATAGAAACAGAGGATGGTATAGGAGGAGCTTCACCTTGCTCTTGTTCCTGGGTTTGTGGAGAAGATGCAGAAAGAGGAGTTGGGACTGAGGGGGGCGATGGAGAGTAGGTGGAGGGTGAAGAGGCTGGACGCGGGAGAGTGCGCTGGACAGGTATGAAGATGTCCTGTTGACTTTCCCATCGAACCTATAAAAAAGACAAGATATTCAGTCAGAACACAACATTAGATTACACGATATTTTGATATACATACACATGAACTTGCATATTATTACATTTTGCACAATATAAAAAGGTTTGGAAATTATATTGCTTGGGTATATTGCTTTGAATATTTCAGAAAGAAAGAAACATTACCTTGTCGTCCAATAGACAACTTGTGGACAGGTCCTGCCTACTTCCCGACAGCTTAACACAATAATGAGAGAGCATTTACCAATGGTATGGTATATCAAATGATAGATGATCACATTTATGGTAAAGTGCTTTACTCTATTCACTGATGGAGAGCTTAAGCTTCGTCTACTGCTCTTTCCTCTTGAGGTCAGTTGCTCCTTCACAGCCACTTCCTAGAAACAAAAAGACGACATGGTTAAGCAAAAAAAAAAAAAAAAAAGCTTAACTTTTGTTTTGTCCTCTGACATGGTCCAAACCTGTCTGAGTCTGTCCAAAGTGAGGATGTTCTCTAAGCTGAGCACACTGCGGAGATATTTTTCGATGGCAGCTTCTTCTTCCCCTGACTGACTGTTGTGTGCATTAGCAGCGAGCCGTGCCAGCATTTCCCGGTCTTCTGTACCGGGGGCATCCTGATAAGAGAAGAAAGGATCAGAATGTCTGAAGAAATAAATGAACTAACACTGCAGGACTGTTATCCCTTGGTGGCCATACCCCAGGAATGTTGGAGACCACCTCAAATGTCACCCCACAGCCGGGGATGGTGCTGCGAGTGGACATTCTTTTGAGGAGGTTGTGGGCAAAGCCCTGGCGCCCAGGGTTGACATTGACACAGATCCTCTTCCTGAGCACGAGCTGCATATCCGCTGGGTGACTGAGTTGAACCACTACACGAACTGTCAGGTAGACTCTCTGCTCAGGCCACGCCCCTCCACGACTGAGCTGGGGACACTCGTGCACAGTAGAGTCCCATGATGCCTCTGCTTTCACCTGAACAAGTTGTATAGACAAAGTGTGAGAGGGATCTTTTCTGAATATAAAGACCCTAACAAAGAAGTCTCAAACCTCTCCATCATAGTGTTTCACAATCTGAAGGTCAAAGAAATCATCTTCATCCTCTCCACTCAGAGTGGCATCCCAGCCACCGGCTTCAGGGACCTCAAACTGATCCTGAGAGCTTAGGTCATCAGCTGAAAGAAGAGAAAGATAATAAAATTAAACATATTGTCAATCATTCTGTCTGAACTGACTTGACTTTAAAATCAATATTACGCGTATAACTAACAAAAACTTACGCCGGAGATTCAGAAAGACAACTGGAATGTGTGTTTCCATGCCTGGAAGAGGTACCCTAAAAGACAAAATCATACAAATGTGAATATATTTCTCCATTTATATATCTGTGTGCATGATGAAAAATGATACTATACTTACCATTCAGCGGGTGCACCAGGAATTCCACTACCAGCAGAGGGCACCATCACTGCATTTCTTTCTTCAGTCAGAGTCAAGCGCCACTCCAGCAGCTGAGCCTCCCTTTCCATGTCATCTTCCGTCTTTTCTGTATAAAAGAACATAATCCTTTTTCAGCACCCCAAAAATAACCTGAGCTTTACTCAGAAGATACCAATGCAATAATATGCATTATGCATATGTTTTGGTGTATTTTGAAAAGGAAGAAAAGGATTTACCTGCTTTGCTGACCAGATTTTGCAGATGTTGGTCAAGGTATTCCTGCCTCTTTGTTAGAGCAGCTAACCACTGTCGCCTCAACCGTTCAAGATCTCTTTCCTACATAAAAAGCAGTAGTTACACTTAGTTCTACAAGCAATATTTCAGATTCAAAAAAGCTTACATACCTGATAACTGTCCATCTCATCTCCCTCTTGGTTGGTTGTAGTTGATCTGATCTCCACACAACCTACTGACACAGCGAGAACTATCTCTGCTATCAAAGGCATGGTGCCTGAGTCCTGAACTGAACGCACATCTACTTGGATTCGCCTAGACTGACCCTAAAAACAAGAATCAAGAAAATTATGATATTTCAAATGTTATGTATTAAATTAGAGCTTAAAATGTCTATTCATAAAAGATATCAACCTGACGAAGCTGAAATATTCCTCCTGTTCGGATGTCT
>KN477565.1:32439-46901 GCA_000787095.1 Periophthalmodon schlosseri
CTCCATTTTCATTTATCTCCAAGATCTGAATCCACAGCTCCAAGCGACGAGTTACCTCACTCCATCTGCACACCAAGCACAGATTTTATTCAATAAACCGTTTTTGTAATTCCTTGGTGCTTCATATTGTCCTTTTTACCCAAATACCTGTCTCTTAAAGTGCGTGTTTTGGCTTGGATGATACTTAGGTCCCACAGAGCTGGGTTTCTGCCTGCGTCTGCCTGTCTGTGGCCATAAACTTCAATAGCGACTGCACCCTCAGTCAGATATTCAATAAAATCCTCCGAAACAGACACTGCATGCTCCTGTTGCACCCGGGAGAAAGACTGAATTATAAGTATAAACTGACCTAAATTAATTAAACACTTTTTTGGATCCCTGCTTCACCTTGCAGCTATCAAACACCACCATGCAGTGAGGATCTTTGCCGCTTGGTGAGGAAGATGACGTATCAACTTCAGGGGCAACAATGAAAGGCTCAGGCTCGTCCCAGAATGAGTACTGACAAAAGACAAAGTTGGACAGGTACTGAGGAAGCCCGGTGGCTTGCAGGATCTTGATCTGTAAAATACAGTTAAAAATAATGTCTTGAAAAACAGAATTGTGGTACTGGTCAAAAATCCCCAAAATATCACGTACCATACAGACTAATTTACGGTCCTGGATTTCAATAGCTTCATTATCTTGGATGTTGTCAGGATCATCACCACCAGCTACACTGTCTTCAAGACCACCTCCAACTCTTACCACTTCCACATGAAGGCGTCCTGCCACCTTAAAACATGCAGAAAAATCATTCAAGTCAGCCCATGGATTTAAATGAATGTCTAATACTGACATAAGAAAAGTTAAAGTTAAAATAGTAGTATGAGAATGTGTACCTCTCCTTTCTGGTTGATAATAGGCACTGCATACTGGAGCTTTACATCGTAAAAAAGACATGATAAAAATACATTGGCAACTCCAATAAGGCTATGGTTTTCTTGCTCATCAAAAAATGGATCAGCTCGTCGAAAATATGTCCGCATGCCCTGTTCAAATTTAAGACAGAATTGGTTTTAAAAATGCCAAAAGAATGCCAAAAAACATGTTACTAATTAATATACTATTTTGGAATATTTAAAGATATACTTACAGGGTTGTCTTGATCCTGTTGTTGATACTCTTGCCACTCTTGATATAGCTCCCTCATATCAACAAGACGATTCTCCATTTTTTCCAAACTCCAGATTTGCTTCCCACGAGCTCTGCGCCGAACCTGAATAGCTGGTTCACTGAGCACAGCATCCCTCTGTGGGGGAAGACAAATAAGTTTGAGGCATTTCTTATGAAGAAAAACTACATTAAAAGAATATGTTTAAAGACCTTGCGGTTTGCGTTGAGGTTGTCTGCAGGTATCTGTAAAGTAACCCTGTATTCCGTGTGTCTTTCTAGTTCATCGGAAATGAAACAGGCCTCTTGCACCATTAGGTTTGCTCTCACAATCTGCTCCCTTAACCTTCGCAGACTCCTCACCAACACAGCTTCCCTACATGTAAAGATATAAGATCTTATTACTTTTAATTTGAGACATTTCTTATAAATCATTTCCTTAACTGAGTTTGAACACCGTCACTCACCTGTCTTCACTCCACTGCCTGAGCCTGCTTTGAGCGCTGGTGGAGTGGCTCATCCCACCCATGCTGAGCCTCTCCAGACTGCGGTAATGAGACTGCTGGCCTTGCTGAGTGGGTGCTGGGCTTATGGACAGTCTGTCAGGGTTGAGTTTTCGTCGGAGTTGCTGAAGCTCCTGCTCGTACATCTGCCTCTGCCGCTCCAGAGCTGAGCGTTTCTCCTCTTCATGCTGCCTCTCCAAAGACTGAAGCACTGCCTGCATGGGGTCTGATCAGACAAAAAAACACTCTAATACAGTCACTTCACTCAGGAGTATAATCTTGCATATTCCCTTACCATTGTTGCCCAAAGCCTTCATCATGACTTCAGTCTGGGCAAACTCATAGGAGAAGCTGACCTCACTGGACACTTCACTGGCCGTGTCACCATCCGGATCTAGCTGGTCACTGCTGCTACTATTCTTCATCACACCACCCTCACCTTCTTCATCATCAGCGGACCGGGTACGCTTCTTAGGCAGATTAATTCTGCACACACAAATGACAATGTTATGCAAATGCTATTTTTTCCAGATCAAGAGAATGTAAATTAAAAAAGGTATACATTAGAATGTTACCTAAAGAAATGGTTGTTTCCCCAGAGGATGCGGTCCCCATGGTGAAGCTGTAGAGCACTGGATACTGGAGAACCATTAACACACGTCCTGTGACAGAAAGACATTACTTTAATTACTTCAAAATATTTATGTCATAGATGTACCAAGATTTTTCCAATTTCTTCCTGTAATTACTCACCTAGCATTGCGATAAGGTGTTAAAATGACAGCTGCTTCTGAAGTTATGTCAATAACACAGTGCTCTGCTTGGATACCCATTCCACACAGCTGGATGTCCTGTGAGTCTGCAGATCCCACCTTTGTGTGCTCCTACAGTAAAAACATTGCTCTGTTAAACCTTTGCATACATATAAACATGATATTTCAAAACAAATGAAAGCAATAATTTACCTTTAAATAATACACTAATAGCTCATTAAGTGCTGGATCTGCATTTAGATTGACAAGAAAACTCTTGTCATCTCCAACTTTTATTCCTGATGACTGGAGAGAAATACCCAGAGACTCCAACTGCTTCTGTCGCTCCTACAAGCACCAACAATGGCAAAGAGGGACAAATTATAGACAATAATAGACAAGAATCATGCTTTAGTCTATAGCACATATCACACGATATGTTTACCTGTGCTATCTCTTCGGTTTTTCGTAGCTTCTCCTCCCAAGTTACAGTCATTTCTTGAATCAACTTCTCTGACTCCTCCAGGCGATCCTTTAACTCTGGAGCTTTCATAGACTGGTAAAACAACATTTAAAGCCAGTGAACATACATAAGATAAGCAAGACAATCCCCTCTTTATCAATAATGTCATGGCAAATCTAACCTCAGCCTGGGTCAGTTGAACTCGTAGTTTCTCCACTTCTTCTCGGAGCTCTCTAATGATGCGAGCATTGGGGTCCTCATTAACAACTGCATGGTTCACAATATTTTTCGCCCGGTCAGCATATCTCAAAGTGGATAGAGTTTCTTCATAATTGTCTGCTGCTGGACTAATTGTTGCAACCATTGCTGTGCGGCTGTTACCCCCCAGACAGTCCTAAAGACCAGCAAACATAAACCATCAGCAAATACAAAAACTATACAAATATTTCTACAGTACAGTACAGTAAACAAATAATTGTGTCTGCACCTTTAAGAGCCATGTCAAAACTGAATCTCTGTAGGGAACAAACTTGTTCTTGTTCTTGGCAGTTCCCTGTTCAGCCAGAGCAGATATCACCAGACCTAAAGTTGTCAACGACCTGAAAGCACAGGCATACAACAAGGTCAAATTCTAGATACACATATTGCTGTATTCGGTGACAATTGAGAGGCCCAGTTTCCATGTTAAGTCAGCTGTAGCAAGACATATATTCACTTAAAAATGGAGTGAATAGTTAACTAGTATTTGCAAACATGCATGTACTTACTTGTTTATGTTGCTTCCCTCCTTCAGCCTTTCACCTGCTGCACCCGTTTTGGCAGCCCTTTCACTTCCTGCAAGGTCGACCAAACTCAGACGGCTCACTTTCTCTCCACTTGTCTAAATCACAAAGATCATATTCTTAATTACAAAAAACATCGAACATAATGTACATGTTTATTTGGTATGTGGGTGCTTAATTTGATTTTTGGAGGTTCAGAGCTTTCACATGAGGCATTGCCTATCCATATACTGAGATGGAGCGAAATGATGGGCAGGTTAAACAACTGGCAACCCAAGTTCAGTTGTGATTGTAATGCTTTTTCTAAACTAGTAAGAGCGCAACCATCCATTACATAGTACCCCATCATTAATGGCAACCAGTTGTTAGGTCCATTGAAACCCAGAGGACAATAATGCAGAGCAAAAATAAGTCTTCCCTTTAGCTCCAATTTAACACTTAGAATGCAGAGTCACCATCTAATCATAACTTTCATGATGCCTGTGTAATCCCTCAGTCGTCCAGGTATGAGCCATAGCAAAAGAAAAATTCAATTCTGTCAACTGTTCTCTCATAAGGAGCAAACTGAAAACATACAAAATACTGAATGTAAGAGATTCATGTAGGCCAGAAGAGTTCTGGTCACCTCTGACTGTAATAAGCCAACTAAAACGTAAACAATCAAATATGACTCAGACTCCGTTTACTCAACACACAAAGTACCAGGATTTGAAGGTGCAAGAACTGAAAAGCCTACCGGCCTGGAGCTACGAGATAAAATTAACCACAAACCAGAAAACCAAATAAACAAGTGACTGCTATGAATAGCCAGCAAAGGACAAAAGCAGTCAAGGCTCAATAGTTATTAAAATACTATGCAGGAAAAAGTGAAACAGACATTTATTTGTGAGGCACATTTGAATGAGGGGAGGTTAGGGGGGATCCTCAAATGCTATATATTGAACAACATAACATTATATCACCTATACCAACTCAGCTTATTATTCAGCAAATGTGTTACCAGTGATTAACTGATCAATGATAAAGCCAAATGATTTTTGATGAAGCCATGGAATGATAGCGTCTGGGCGTGCCCTGAAAACGGAGAGGGCAGTATCATCTGACTAGCTGACATGCCTGTAAATTATTAACGAGATTTGCTGGTGGCAAGTTTCTCTTGAAATAAGAGCAAGAAGCACTGGAAGCCAGGTCAGACAGGAAGGAGAACTTTTTCATTGTTGCTGATGTCTGACCAGTTGATTTGTTCAAAAATTCACAAGACAATACATCTATACATGAGATTTTACCACTGCTTCATGTCAGTACTTTTTTTAAACCACAGTTGCAATCTATGCATTTTTTACACTCCATCTTACCCCAGACTGCAGGTCTTTCAGCGTGTGGGTCAAGATGATGTTGAAAACAGCATGTGATCGACTGCTCTCCTCGTTCATGTTAGTAGCAGCAACAGTCCGAGACTTGTTCCCTTCTGACATGAGAGACTCAATGTCCTGTCAAGAAATTAGAGGACATCAGGACAAAAGAGCTGTCATTTCAACACTATTACTTGGCCCAGATATATTAGCAGTGTTTGCCAACTATGGTTGTAATTTTTGCCCCCATAGTCTGAAAACATGCTGAACACAAATTGGTAATCTCAATAACACTTTATGCTTTTTTGATCAGTGACATTTATCTTCCCTTCCCCCCAAAAATGCTTAAATAAAATGATTCAAATATGGATCACTTGTGCCACTATTTTCTCAGGATCAACCTGTGGGAAACATGGACAAAACATTAACAAAATGTTAAACTGTGTCATGATATTTACCTTGTAACTGGCCACAGCTAGTCGAGAGAGGCCATCTACATAGGGCCCTAGTACTTTATGTTCTCTGACTTTTAGTGTTTGTCGGCCCCTGCAAGAAAAGGAAAATATAAACGAACATAACTCTTTTAGAGTTCATGTATCAAAGCTATTGAATAGCATAGTTAGATGTTAATTGCATAGTTAGATGTGTTTTGTGTGACTTCAGACTTTAACGGTGTTCATTTTGCTTTCTGGCTCCAGTTTCCTGTTTGTGAACTTCATCATTCCTAGAGTTAAAGCTATTTCCATATGGAAGTCAGATGGTGCTTTGCACCATGGGCCACTTTACAGAGGCCAGAGGCCATGTTGTAAGAAAAGGTTAAAGGTCATGCAGTCTGGGCAGCAGACTCTGGGATTGGAGCATATTTATTGCTGACCTGCTGGATGGGACCAAACGTCCATCAGGGGCTAGCGCAGAAGGCTATCATTTTATTTACGGACCACAGCTGCTGGTGGTGCCCAGCCACACTAAGGGCTTAACATGCAAAACACCAATCAATGATTCTCCCCTGACAACACCTCGCTTTGTCATTAGTATTGAATTGGTATTTGTGTAAAGAAATGACGTCAAGCACCAGGTCATACCCTTTGGGGTCAAGCAGATCTCGGACCTTCTCATTATAGATCTCCATGTAGGACACCTCAACAGTAAAACTCTCCTCCTCACGCTGTTCCTTCTGTGTTCGGTCAAACAAAGCACTGCATAAGCGAGGAATCAGACCGGGCTGGTCCCCTGACCCCATCATGGTGTAGGATTTTCCTGAACCTGTAAAATATCAGGACATAAGAGCACAAGAGAATTAAAACCATGTGGAAGGTAAACTACAGGCTCAATATAGAAAGGAGAAATATGTCAAAGATAAGACGTGCTCTAGTTTTGTAGTGTTAACTGTACTTGTACTATTTGTTCCTTATATCAATTATGACCTATTTTTGAAATGAAGTAATGCACACGCAAGACAAATGCCATTGTAAAACAATAGTGACATCAAGCAGATTAATGATACTGCTGTAAAAACTGTACTGCAAAGCCATCTTGCTGGACCCTTTGTTTCTACATGCAGTACAGTAAAGATGCAATGCCCTGATTATTCACCTGTTTGTCCATAAGCAAAGATACAGGCATTGTAGCCCAGGAAAGCATTGTTGAGGAGGCTTTCCCCAAGGCACTGGAAAACCACCTCCTGACCTGCAGACCAAATATACAAAACATTACTTTAATATTGTCATTCATTTTCTACTCTTCCATAATGTGATAGACCAACCTGCAAATTTTTCTGTATCCGACTCATCCATGGACCAGAAACAGTAATCATACGCAAACACCTAACACAGAAACACAGCAGCATTAGAAATTCAGAAAAATGATTTCTTTCAAATGCAACAAAATACATTTTTTCAATCACATAACTGTATCTTTATAGAGACATTATTCATAGTAATGAATTAGGTAAGTCAGTGTTAGGTGGTAGGTCTATTAGTAGGTCTATTTAGTTGGTACCTTGGACTGGCTCCTGATGATGTTGGGATGATCAAGGTTCACAGAAACATGTAAACAGACAGAAAGAACACATAAGGTTGGAGTACTCAAGAGCAGTTAAATAGTTAAAGAAAGAAATATTTATCATTACTGAAGGGGCAAAAAACAGGACAGACTGTGTCCTTTGGCGGCCTTTGTTTTCGCTTGTCAGACTCTTAGCCTTTACTTGACTTCCATTAGGTTTGCATAATATTTGCTTGTCACATGTCAAAATCAACAATGTGAAGCTTGCTTGCAACTGTGCCATTGGCCCAAAGGAATATTAAGAATTGTGTAAAATGTGTGAAAGCAAAGCATGTGTGGTTGTATGGCACAGGGGAGCGGAGGTGGGGGCTGGTGGATGTGGGTGGCACTGTGGGGTGGGATCAGATGGTGGCATGGAGGGTTACTGGGTCAGAGCCGAGCTTGGAAATAAACACCACCGCGAGGGAGTAATGAGTCTACAAATAGAAAACAATGACATTTACCAAGAGCGCTGCTGATAACATGGTGACTTAAGCAGATGGCTCACAGATATGTGCGAGTCAGCTCATGCTAAAAGGCGCAGTGCATAGCATTAAAAAGGGATCAATCTTAGGTTGTTAGATTTGTATTATGTATTTCAAGTAAGGAGAAAACAAATTATTATATTGTCTATGTTGCGTCAACATACCAAAAATATGACAAAATAACTTAGATTGTGTCATTATATACATTTACTTTTAATTTGATTCAAGTCACAAAGACAACAATCTGGAATTACAAGAAAAAGGTAAATGTTTGAAAATCTTGAATTCCATGTAGTGTAAAAACCCTAGACAGAATTCAACAGCAGCTTTCCACACCTGTTTCTTTTTACGAATGCACATTCCTTTAAAACCAAGACTGCAGTAGTTGCACATTTCATTTCAATGATTTATAATCCAACAACGTTTTAAAGTTTTATTTTATATATGATTTGGATATATATTTCTTTTTTTAAACACAAAACATAGGTCATGGTCAAAAAATAAGAATTCATTTAAATCCAATTCTCCATTATGTCACTGTTCACAATTTTCTTGGGGTGGCTAACATTCCACTTTTGCCCATGCCTCCCCATATGCACGTGTATGCTCCAGGGGTAGAAATCAGCTTGGCAGGCCTGACGTATGCAGTGATGACAGCTGTCAGGGTTGTTTCAAAAGCTGCTGGCAACAAGGGTCACTCAAATCTGTGTGCAATTGTCCATTATAGCAGCTCCTACCCCTGTCTGACCAATGACAGGACAGTACAGGGCAGTCACGAGAGTGCTGGACCCTCCTCCCTCCCCTATGCCTGCTCCCTCTGCTCAGATCATCGTCATTTAAAAAATAACTTAATGCATGGCTGCTTCCCCTTCCCTCTCCTGCTCCTCTACTGTTCATGTTCAGGCATTCTTTCCTCATCTCTGGGACTGTACCATCTGCCGCTGTGTGGGGAGAACTGAGGAGAGGAGGATGGAGTGGAAGTGAGCACTTGCATGGAAAAGGCCAGACAAAGGAATGTGGCTTTTAAGACATTTTAAGAGAAGACTTTTTGATATTTCAGTTCAGTATATTCAATTTGATTGATCCGCATCAAAATGTGTTGCATTTAAGCATTATCATACTTGCCAAGTAATGTGCCATTTCATTTGAAGATAACATTAGGGTTTTATTTAGCCATTTTAACAAGTTAATTGGTACCAATAGTGTGTCTCAAGATCTCTTTAAGGCAGTTTCTCAACCAGCAGTAAAGGGGCTGGGTGAAACTGAACTGTATTTGAATTTTTTTTTAAATTGTTCATTGTGGTAAATTTGACATCTTTAAAAATCCCCCAAATCCCCCAAAACATATGTATAGTAATAATTTACATGCTACTATAATAAACAGATTTATTTTCCTAGTGCCTGGAGTGAGGTACTCAGGGTAAGAGACAAAGCTTAAGGATTAGATAGTTTAGAACTGACATAAAAGCACAATGTAAATTAAGCAATTTTGTGTTTTCTTTAAAACTTCTCTAAAAAGAAGACATAATGAATTTCATCAAGTCCAAAACAACTGAATTTAAACATACATTAACAAGGTTTGAAATTTAAGCTGGAGATGTTTTCCTGTCATTGCCTCATTTGAACAAAGTTATTACTGAAATAGAGGAAGCCTTATTCTTATTCTTACAAGTGCTAAGTGTGCAGTCTCATGTGGACAAGTCCAACATCATTCCAACATACAGAGGCCTACACAGCCCCTTTTGTGCATCACCGTGGAAACTGAGCTACTTGTGTTTGCCTATTTGACATCTGACAGGAGACAGATTGTTGTCAGATTGTGTCAACATTGAATTTACCAGTCCTATGCAAACAGCCTTTGGTCACCAGGCAAAGCAGCTATAATGTCTGACCACATGTAAGCGGGCAAGTTCACTATTCAAGGATGAAGTGCCCTGGAACTCAACTCTGAACATCCCTGGTCCCAGGGACCAACCTCCTGCTGGTGTCCAGAGTCAGGACTAAACATGGGGAATCAGTGTTTCAGTTTTATGCAGCTAAAACCTGGAACAATCGTCCTGAATATGTGAGACAGGCCTCTACTTTAACAATGTTTAAACACGGTTCTATTTAGCTGTGCCTGGTCATAGGATACTGATACTACCGGGATTATTTAAACATATTTCAAAATATGAGATGTACTCTAATTTTACTGTCCATGTAAAAATGCAGGCTTCAGTGCGTTGAGTTATTGTGACATCACAACAATCTAAAATCACTATACCTATTTTTTCTTTTTTTTTTGTAAGACAGGTCAGAATTCTACATTATAAGAATTCTGCAGAGTCTGACAGTTTAGGATTACACAAATCTGCATAAAATACTATTATTAGAAAAAAGAGGAAGCAAAGCATTTACAAGATTTTAAAAGTAATTCACAGGCTAAGCTCTATTCCTTCTGTAGTTATGTTGTTACATGTGTTTTTAAGCGTACTTAACAGTTGTCATGTCGTGTAGTCATTTTTCCTGTGCACCACCTTGAGAAACATTACATACTAAAATTATACACTAATGCCACCATTCCTGTGAGTCATGGGCAGAGGAAATTTGAGGAAATAAAAAGCCAAGCCTGCATTGTGGGCTCTGTAACTGCAGGAAAAACTGACTCGGGCAGACATTGGCACCACATACACGGTTCAGGACTAACAGAGCGCACATCTGAACACGGCCTTAAATGTCACTAACAAATACATATGCATATGAGAACTTTACGCACTGAGATCACAGCGTTGGAACTAATCTGAAACACCCAGTGGCCTCAAAATATTTCCCAGAGTTCAATTAGATCAGCAGCACTTAATGGCACCCTTTCAACCATTTACAGCAGATCTATACATCCATCAATACAGGCCATAGAGAGCCAAGGGAAGCTGTGTTAACACTTTAATGGGGCCAGAGAGTGAAACAAAAGTCAGGAGTTAATCCTTGGTGGTAAAAGGATTCCCTCTGTCAACCAGCTGGATTTAGCCTCAAATGCTATGTGAATAGTGGTAGGGGTGATATAGGCACAAAATTAATGTCTCAATATTTTCATGTAGAATACCAATGATGCTATTCAGACAATATTATATATCACTTATATATCAATCCAACAGTTGAGGTAAAGTATCAGACAAATGTTAAATTACTAGGGATGTAGGCCTTTAGTTGTTTAGTTGATTAAATTGTCAATGATGTTTTAGTCAACCAAAAGTTGTATTAGGTGACCAATTATTTTATATAGACTATAAAGGATCTATATGGGCCGAACAACAGCAGAAAGAAGTGAGTGAGTCAGCTGACATTTACTCATGATTCACACATTTAATCTGTCTTTATTGTTTCTTACAGTATTTTTTACTGCATAAATGTTTTTGCTCATGTGCAGGTGTAGTCTTGTGAGTGCAGTTTGGGTCAGATATATAGACATACATAATAGTTTTGAGAGCTTTTACCATGCCCCCTTTTAGTCGACTAATTGATTGGCATGTCTTTGTCGACCAAGAATTTCTTTAGCCAACTATAGACCTCGAAATGACAGTAAAATCAGCTACAAAGTGCAGAAATATCACTTTATACTACCCTTATTTGGAAGTTTATGATACAACACAAGTTTTTTTTTCACATTTCACTTGAAACAGCTTTTTGCAGTATTTTTACCATATACAATATACTCAATATTAAAATGTGTCATATCTTCAAACATCTGCCCTCCTCTAAATGTAAACATGAGAAGGCCATTTGTAGGGGCTGTGTTGCATGTTTTAAACAGTCAGTAAGATGACTAAATGGCTGCTGATTTGCATCCCCAGTTCCAAACAAAGGGTTTCCTGATAGCTTGGCTAGATAAGCAAATAGCACCTGCAGCATCATGGCATTAGCGCCCATTTCCTTGGTTTAGCTCTAACAAGTAAAATAAGGAAAATCTAAAAAGATAAACAAATATGGCAGCAGTATCAACAAACTAAACAGAGCCATGCGCCGTCTGCTAGTTTGTTCTTTTGTCCCAGAGAGATGGAGAGAAAAGCTATAGCTCGGCTCTTGTTCAGTCCGCCATAAAAGTCAACAGACAAAGTTTATGACCGACAGATGCTGGAAGAGAAGTACGCCTCTTCCCCCCTTCACCGCCGTCTCCTAACTCAAGAGCTTCACGGTCACCAACGGCGACCCCGAGCTCACCTCCCCCTGTGTTGCCACGGAAACGGAAGAGCCGAGAAAAAGGGAGGAAGCCGCAGCGGTGGGAAGTTATGATCTGGTGAGGGAGTGAGTTCTATGCTTTGATTGTCAGTGACTTTCTTCCAAGCATGAGCAGCACCTCTCGGACACGCTGGCACAACAACACACATCGCTTCTGTTGTTTGCTCGAAAAATCTGACATGCCCCAAGCCAGAATTATTTACTACATCTGATCAGGCAGTCTCCAGCCAGCTCGCAAAGCCACAAGGGAATCTTTCTTCCGATGCAGCTGGTTTGTTCAAAGATGGCTGCTTGGAGTTTACTAAGGCATGCTCCGTGATTTTTAATTGAGTCAAACAAAAGGCAATAAAAACAGTCCCTTAAAGTCGCTGTACCTCATTTTTACCATCTTAAAAATATTAAATTGTTCCTTTTAAACAGTTTGCAGTGGTCCAAAGTTATTCTGCACAAATTTTTGCTCAAATACATTGGGAAAAGAAATCAGGTACGGACTCTTTAACACATTTCTTGTTGATTCTTCAACTCGTTTGAGTGACAGATCACTATGCTTTTTTCAAGAGCTTATGGGATATTTCTTTACCATTGTCAGATATGAGGGCTTTCGGGGCAGTAGATAGTCAATTGCATAGTTGGATTGTTCAAAAATACGTGATGTACCTCTTAGTATGCATATAGAGCAAGTCAAATCAAAGCCTCCCCAACTCAATTTCCTGATCCAATTTGGTGAAACTATGTGGACAGGGGAACTTCATGGTGTAACAAAAGATGACATATTCCAGCTGGAGTAAAGAGGGAGGCAGACTAAATGCTAAAATGTGCAGATTAATCTAAAACAACACAACATTATGTACGCTTTGTAAGTAACTACACAACAATGTTATCTTCAAGAACAACCAGAGTTTACTTTTAAAGTGAATTCATTATGAAATCTTGTATGAGCTTATTCAAATTGCCACATTTCTCACAATCCTTGACATGGGAAAGACAACTGGGATCTTACTTTTACAGGTTAGGTTTAAAAATGGAATTCAACAATCCTTTAAAAGAAATAATTCAACTGTCCAGTGAAATCAGGCAAGAGAAACTAATCACATTAACATCAACTATGTGCAAAACACCTGTCAGTGGGTTCCAGCTGCTGAGCCTGCTTCCTGCCAAGATCTGCATTATGAGGGCAGAGGAACATTCCATACAAATCTGGCATAAACTCATTAAGCAGGAGCATTCAGACAAATGAGAGCTATATGACAAGCAAAAAGCAAAATACTCAAACAGTGTTGGTGCAAGTGTCATCTTAATCATACACAAATATTAAGCACTTATAATGCAACACATTACCTGGAGTCTTTGGACAGGTTGGTACCAGCTGGATGGAGGATGGTCTGGTTCTTCATCATCTCCACTACACATTTTGTGTTTAGTTCTTTCTCTGTGGATCAGATAACAAGTGAGTAAAAGCTAACAGCAACAGCAACAGCAGCAGCAGCAGCAGCAGCAATGGCATAGGAATACAACACAACAGATTATGTTATGGCCTTATTTCTATTCAGATAAATTATTTTGGCTGGATTGTATCATCACACCTCATAGAATTCTCAGTTAACTTTATGTTAATCAATAGAAATTTTATCGTGCCAACCACTGGAATTAGTGTTCACAGAAAAGTATTCTGACACTGTAGTTAGTGTAATAGTAATTGACAGGCAGAAAAACTGACAGCAAAATGACCTTTTAACTTTGAGTGAGTATTAAGCTAATCAATACAGGACGCGTTGAGGCAATCAGTCACTGTGTCTCGATGACCCCACAGAAAAGAGCCTCACACGCTCGCTAAGGCTTATTTACACTATGATGCAACATTTTTGAACACTAGAGACAGCTGTCTGAACTACTGTACTTGTTGCACTTGTCAGTTGTCAAATACAAACTAAATGTTCAGTTATGACAAAAAAAAAGCCAGAAGGATTGACAAACACAAGTAACACTTTCTATTCACAAAAAACGCTGCTCTTAAGAATATGAATTAAGTATTTTTGTAACAAGTCAACAACAGAAATTCTCTAATTCCACTTACAAGACATGTTTTTCACTATAATGATGTAGTGGGTCACTTCAGTCATCTGGGGTCCACTAATGTCAATGACAGATTCCCTAACAGATCATTTTGTTGATAAGATAAAACCTATTCCTTAACAAATGACAACACAGAGAGCTGCCCTCTGTCAAATAAAGATCATAGTTCAAGAACAGCACTTTACACTCTTCATTGTTTGCTGAAGGCAGCAGCACGGACCCGCACCATAAAACATGCCCTTCACCGGCTTCAGTGTGTTGTTCCTTAAACCATATTGCTATTTCTTATATTTAAATGCACACTAACAAACTTCTTTGAGTTGTGAATCCCCTTTAAAACAAATTATAAATAATTTCATTTTTTTCATTCAGTGTTTTAATGTGCATTACAGTACATACAGTAAAATAATACAATACCCTCATTACAGTCTAAATATATCTTTGACAATTTGTCTCCCAGAGACACCTGAACAGCTGTTCATGTGATGAATGTTCCATACCACAGTGCATGGTACAGGAGTACACTGTGCATGTAGTTTGTGTATATAGAGCTAAAGAGCAAAAAAGTTAGATAGGATTTCCTTGACTGAAATGACTCCTTTCCAGCCTACATTACCCATGTGTCCCTCTTCCGACAACCACTTC
>KN477565.1:46963-62453 GCA_000787095.1 Periophthalmodon schlosseri
TGTGACGTTGTCAGGATAAATGAAACCATTGTTATTTGCTGCTTCGTGCTTCATTGCCAGCTCCCAGTTTCCACTGGGCTCTCAATGGACATGGTTGCTCTACCAACGCTCAGGTCTGGCACTATGTAATAAGAGCAGGAAAAGGACTCCTGCACTGCTATTGCTGTGCCTGTGTTCTTAGAAGGACACGGCCATGGGAAACATGTACAATTACACAACGTAGCAAATATTCATTCCCAATGACTCCCTTCCTGTCTTTGTCCAGACAGGCAGATACATCAGCCACTAACCTGGAACACTGGGCAAATGCCTCAAGTTTAGTGCGTGGAAATATTCACAGGTTTAAGTAACTGAGCTCTGAGCAAAGTGAAAAGGCAAATAAAAGAAATGTCATAATAAAAAAAAGAAAGATGCTTTACAGTGTGAAAAATTCCAAACATCTGAAAATCTTTTGACAACTATCTCCTACTCAAGGTTTATGGTAAAATTTGCCTATGGGAACAGAGAGGCAATCCATCCACTGCCTTGGTCTTGTGACCGACTTCCCCAACACAGAACAGAGAGCGTAATACACGTGGTGCACTTAGCCGGGTGTCGGTCAAATACACTACTGCATCAGTTTGCTCCTCCTTTCATGAGAAACACTGGCCCTCACAGCACAAAACTCTTAGAACCTGCCTAACATTGGGCACACAAAATGCATGTACTATTTAATTCTAATACAAATTATCACAAAAAAGGCACTGCAGTCCAATTACACCCTTATTACTGCATGTTAATTCAAGTTTCTTACAATACAATGTTAACCAGCAATCCGTAAGTCTTAAGGTTTTGGGGCATGTAGTAAAGAAATCCAATTGTACAGCAGTCAGCAACAATAGAAGCGTCATGCCTGCACCCTACATGTGCTGTCAGGACAGGATGAACAAAAGCACACCACAGGACAGCTTTTTCTTCTCAACTTGCAGCAGCTTATTACACTACATCATGGTGACTGACTACTATTGAGATTTGATTCAAATGAAATTAACCTGGCAATAAGTAAGACAAGCATATGCCCATGATTATGTGGCACTGAATGGGAATAATATAAACCAGCTTGGTGCTCTGAGTAAAAAAAAAACATGGGACGGATGTTTATAACTGAGACATGAGATTGTTGTTTGTGTAGAGGCCAGTGTCTGAAATCTTCTCACCTCTTCTGTTCATGGGCCTGACACGGACAGCCACCTTGACATTGGAGTCATCCAAACAAGGCTCCCCCATGCTGACTCTTATGATAGGTAAAGCTGATCCAAAGCAAATCAGCCGTTCATATACAGATACATCCAATAAGTGGAAACGATGCGCTAGCCGGAGAGACGGCCAGCTAGCTTCGCTCAGGGCTGCTCCATAGATCAGGCATGTTCAAGGAAAAAATCCGCAGGAAGACAGCCACTGCGTTTTATTTTCAGCCGCTCCTCATATTCTTATTTAGTCCCATTGGAATCTGTCAAAAGAAAAAAAATACACGTAGAGTGTAACAGCTGTGGGTGATATTGCGTCTTGTCAGTTCTTACGATATTTAATTTAGAGACTGGCTAGCGAGCTAATTTCCCTAATAAAGCGAAGGGGATCAGCACAAGAAAGGCATGTTTCCACTCCTCTGCCGACATAACGCGTCTCCCCTATAACAAGCATTTCTGCTGCATACCTTATATTTTCCATGGCAGTGGCGACACCGTTATCCTGAAACTATAGCGGAGACAACGAGGAGAGAACCGCCCGGTGCTCTCCTCTTTCAGCTGACAAACGGAGTGCAGTAGTCCACCATCCGCCCTCAGAGTCCCATGGTCCGTACCCAATTTGCATCGCTACCCAATTTGCTTCATAAAATCTTTGCGCATGCGTATGTCAGTTTGCCATGCTGGCTACGGGAACCCTAATGTGACAAAAGGGAGCTTTTGGCACCCGTAACAATATAGTGTGAATAATAATATTTACATTTCAGCGATGTCAATGAGAGGACCCTAATACACGGACCATACATAACATGATTATTGAAAATCATATAGTATGAATGACACAATGATGCTGTTATGCTGGTTTAGTTAATGAACAAACTGAACATTGACACAAATCAGGCAACTAGCTAAGCTAGGTCCCTACAGTAACCAACACACAAACGAAAGCAGTTTCAGCGCTTCCGCCAGAAGTTTCATATTAAGACATCGTAAAAACTTTCTCACAACCATTTATCTATTACAATTTGTGTTGAAATAGATTGTAAGATATTCTTTTGCAAAGCAGTGAAAACGTTTGACTTTGTCTTTGGACATTTTCCGAGTAACATTATGTGGGTTTCTTGTAAAAGCCACCCCACCCACTTTGCGAATAGCGGTTATTGAGTCTTGCTTTTATACCAGCCGCTCCGATTAAGTGGTGAATGTTAACAAGAAACACTACATACATGGTATTTTTGTGCTATTTATGTTGCAGTTTGCTACGAGAGACAGCGAACACAGCGCCCAGGGGTAACTGCCATTTGTACAGACCTGTTACATGGAGTCCATAACAAAATAAAGTTTAGAAATGTTAAGACACAACATTATCATCATATCCATACTCGTAATCTTGATAACACCATTCAGCAGAGGATAATCAAGAAACGTATTTACCTACGGTCTACATCCAGAGACAAGAATGTTTTGGTGTTTTTCCCAAAAATGTGAGACCCCTACGGACCCCAGAAGAGCACACTTCCGCTTACTGCTCTCGACTTCCCTGGCTGATTTCATACGATTTCAAAGTAATCCATCACTGGTTGCACTGATTTACTCTTTGCTAAAGTATTTCAAACGAAAACACCCTTTTTCTCCCTAGATTTTTATTTGTCTATTTAGTACCAATGCATACAATAGTCCATCATTGATTTACATACTGATACAAGGAAGGCTATAGCTTTATTTTAAGCTATATCTAACTATTATTCTATAAGTTTCAAAATAAAAAAAGGACTACAGTATATGCTGCTGAACAATGTAAAGCCACAGTATGTGACTTTTTGGCAAAAAACTGATTAAAATAATGTTGTTGGGGTTTTTTTGGGGGTTTTTTCATTTTGGTTGTGTTTATTGCGCTGAAAAACTGAAAAGAAGTGAACAGCGTAGAAACACAGGCTATTTTGTTTGTTGGTTTTACTTTTTTGGCCACTAGGTGACACTCTCTAGTCAGTACCATGTACCTTGTGAGCACCAGTCAATCAACTTTAAATGAACTGAACACATTTTGGGTTGTTATCATGGATCTTGTTATATAGTCAAGAATTTACAATTTTGGCCACAAAAGACGTAAGACACACATAGGCCTATTGCAAAGTCTAAAACGACAATCATGTTAATTATTTTATTGATAGTTATATTTGATTGGAATATATTTACTTCAAATCTGAGGACACAGATATGTGTCCATATGTTTATGGAATTTAAAATCAATCTCTTACATATAGTTCCTTTAAGAAACTGTTGTTAAGTAAATAGTAGTTAACGAGATAGTTCCTATGACAGTGCCAATATGAAGTGAGGGGCAATCAACAAGAGAGCAAAACAAACCACGCCTCTAATACGTAAGAGAGACTTAAAATAGCACATGTAAAAAGACAGTGTGAATAGCCTGTTGTATCACTATGAAACTTAAAGTCATAGTATGCAACTTTCTGAAGTCAATTGTATGATTTCATGAAAATAGAGTTAAGTTAAAACCATAGGAGGTCTTGAAATGTTTCACATTATTTTTGCCTTTTTAAAATGGAGAGCGTGCATAGATGTGGGTGTGGTGATGGCACTGATAAGGAAGGGGGGCTGAGGGGAAGGTCTGACTCTTTATCTTCTCCTTCGTTAAGATGACACGATTACAGTAATTGTTCCGGCCACTAATCAAACCAAAGCAGAAGATGAGTGTGTGCTGTGTGGTCATACCTAAAAGATGACTTGAGGATTTTAGGTTCTAGGGTCTTTTTATGATTACCAATACTTATTTGCTCCTTTAGATTAGAAAGCTCTCTTTGATCAAAATCTCTTGAGGCCTCTATGAATTCAGGTGCTATAAACTTCATTATTTGTATTTTACTCCCTTTTAGCTGTGTGAAATGTCAGGCCCTTCTGTTGGTTTTAATAACCACATTTATTATATCAAGTTGAAAAATGTTATTTATAAACATTACACAAGTTAACTTTGAATCCACTTTGGGGAAAAAAAAAAATCTGTCTTTGACCATCTGCACAGACATCAGAGTAATCACAACTTAAGTGATGTAATGTCATCTTGTCTGTTACAAGAAGCAAAGCACTGCATCAATCCTCCCACAGTCAAACCAAAAAGGCTCCAACTGACTAAACCCTAATGGGATCTCAAATGGTTGCTTAATATAATTGCCCTCATTGCCTATTGCGTGCGTATGGAGCAGATGATGTGGGTTAGGGCTGTAGTTATTGTTGGGTGTTTGCAGACTTGGGTTGAGAGGAGATCCGAGGTATAAGACTAAAAACAGAACCCTGGTTAGCAGACAGTGGAGATGGCACGTTATGGCTTTGGTGGCCACGGTTCATGTAAGAATATGGCTGCCCATTATAGCAAGCCCTGTTAGGTTAATGACTTTAGCAGTTTTATGGGCTTAAGCTCATTACTTAGACAGTTCAATCTAATCAGCTGCTGTTCTGGCAACCTCTGTGAGAGCAACTGGTTTTGGTGAAAACAGACCCAAGGGTTTTCCCTGCAAGGGTCCAGAGACTTTCACTATTTTGGGTAATAAAATGTGTGAAGTGTCCTGTATGAAAAATCATCTAGTTTCAGCAGACATGTCCAAATGGATGTAAAAATGCTCTCTTTTCTTGTTCCTACTCACAGGAATCTACCTGTGGCCAGTGGGGAGACAATGATGAAAAACAGCAGCCTCATAAGCTCAACCAGCACTGGCTTTTTTGTTGCCTCATTTAATAAAGGCATTCACATGTTCACACTGACGTACATGCCTCTGTCAGTGCAGGGCACATGAATCAAGTCTGTAATGTTCAGGATAAAAAGCAACATTCAATGAATGAATCAATATTTCATCAGTTCTTGTTTTCAAAAATATGACTTATAATTGTGTCATAACAATCCAGCCACAGTGCAGTTACATGTTATCTTTCCAAATTTAAATTTAATATCAAGTGGAAAGTGAATGCTTCAGTGATTTAGGACCAGGATTTCAGATTCTAAATCTAATATATTTGATTATGTGTGACCACAAAAGGAATGCCACAAGGAATGGAGAGTAAAATCTTACAACAGAGACTGTAGATTGAACCTCATTGCAGTTGATCAGCCTGAGCTATTTATTTAGCTTTGTTTTTTACAGGCCAGTATAGCGAGACAAGGGGTGAAGAGTAAAGAGGGCATTCAGAGGCAGAGAATCGAGCTGACAACACTGAGGCTGGCACAGAACTTGGCATTTATGGTGCAGCTTAGAGCCCACTCAACTACCAGGGAGCACTATTTAAAGAATTTTTATTTGTCCATTTGTGATCAAATTCTACTTTCATTTTAGTACCCTTATAAAGATGATGCTGTGGATTTCTAACCTCACACATAGTGCTGTGCAACCTGCAAGATTCTGACAGTCTATGAGAGAAATCTGCCTTAGAAATGAAGACGTGTGTGCCGGAGTGGGATGAAGATCCACAGGTGATATTCACCCATTCAAATCTGCTGTCCAACGAACATAGTTCTAGGAGACTTTCAGTAACTGTAAAGGATCTGAAATATCATGTCAAAGACAGAGAAACTATAAGTAATGTTTTTATTCTTGAGCGTAAATACATTTTATAAAAAATGATACATGGCCAGTATAAATCAGATAACTAGTATATTCAGCCCTCTGATCAGATCTGATTTTCACTACACATGTTTACATGCACAAAAGAAATCTGATGATCAAAAACACCTGGTGACATGTATCAGTTAATCAATAAATTTTTAGAGTAACTGCTGTATTTTGAAGAAGAAGTACGCAAATCATTTGAAAACAATGCATTCAACCTTGTCCTTCCTTGTCAAAACCGGCACAGATGTGAACAATCACAAAGATACCAGTATAAGTGCACCAAATGTAACTATATAACTGTCTTTTCTATAATCTGATAATGATGACATTTTGGTGTGCATGTAAACATAGCCAGTGTAAGATTATTTGTTATTATTAGACAATACTATTACAGGCAATGTTTCCCACAGAAAATGAGAATGAATGGATGAGTGGAGGGTTGCACATAATCACCACAATTCTCTTTAAAGAGGATTTACTACAATATCTCACGTATGACTAGTGCTGCTGCGGCTGTGTGTGGCTGAAGAGCTGAGGCGACCGGAGGCTGCTTGATAACAGAATGCTTGTGTTCGCCGCTCGGCTGAACACCAATCACTTCCTCTTTCAGATAAAGAGGAGAGCAGTGAAAACGGAGTAGTGAGGTGTGTATGGGGGTTGTGTGGCCATAAAATGTTCTGTTTAAAGTTTTAATATTGTACTTTTGCAGACTCAGCTGTCCTTGAGTGAGTGGCTTATCTTGGTTCTTGGGCAGACCCTGTGGGGAAACTGAGAGCGCTGCATCGTGCTTCCAACTGGCCCGTGATGCCTTGACCTCCTGTTCACGTCTAGATTTAGGAGCTAATGGTTGTGACCTCTATTAGTGCCCCTTTCCATCAGGGACTCACCTTGTTCTCCTCTCCTACGCATATTAGCCCATCCTACTCCGCTTCGGATTTATGTTCTCTACTATACTTAAAATCCATAATTTCATCAGTTAATTAATCACTGTTTTAGCTATTGTCAGTATAGCGTCTTCTTTTTAGGCTTAGCTGGTTAGGCTGTTTTACTTTCTTAACTGTACGCTATAGGCATTACGACAAAAAAAGATATTTAAGAATAAATCGCTTCATAATCAAGCTATTATATCAATGTATCTCAATGGCATTGGTCATGAGCCCACTAAATCTTCTCCCTAATATTGAGTTTGTAACCTGTCCTCGTCCTGATATGTGACTCATAAGGGATGGGAGGGGCCAGTCCGCTTGACGTAGGAATCCCAGATGTGCCACCATTGTTCATTTAGCACACAATTGAGATGTGTGTGTTAAATTCCTTTTGCTGTCTAGTCCTGCTTCCGATTTTATCCATCTTGGTTTCTTTTCTTCCCTACCTCTTCCACTGTTTTAACGAGGAACCAATCGCTTGCTAGATTTATAATCAAACCTCTTACCAATGACCAGCTGATGACTACCTTCTATAAATGATGGTATTGCGTTAAATTGATAGGCCATTCGTGGCCGTTTTTCATCATTATCTCCAATAGATTCAAAGGGCTGTCAGGGGCAGAGATGGGAAAATATATTTATTCAATCATTTACTCATGATTCAGGGATGAGGAGGCCACGGTGGTCTGATTTTCAGAGGCTGATAAATTGGTTATGGTGGTGGAGGCGGGATTTAAGCCTAATTGGCCCCTGCCTAAACATGTTGAGTTAGGGAGATTAGGGTGAGAGAGAGAGAGTGGAGCGAAGGGTACCTCATTGGTCGGGTCAAAGCTATGACGAGAAGGTCCTTGTGTGTGATGCAGGCTGTGTCGTCACTGAGGAATGAAAGAAAGAATTAACAAGTGTCCCCGAAATGTCGTTATAATTTCCCCAGCAAATGAATACATAAAACACTAGTAAATAATAACTGACAACTAAATAATTTATTGTTTGCTATTTTGATCCTAAATATGACACGACTATGATTTGGAGAAGACATAAATGATGGAACTAAAGACATAACTAATAATCATATATGACGATAGTATTGGAGAAAAGTGTCCATTAACCTTAATAGACATTTTCTGTGTTAGAACATCAGTCTGGATGAAAGACTAGGGGGCAGTCCCAGCAACCTTTCAGCGTCACAGTGTGAAGTAAAGCCACTTTGTCAGATGATTGTGACTGCATCAGATCTACCACAGTTGGTTATTATAGATGTTCCTTGTGGCTTGTTTCACTTTGTGACCTGCACAACAATAATAACACTCAGAAAAGTTCAACTCTTTGATAAGGGATGTACCCTTCTGTATTCAAAAAAATATCATCATAAAAGAGTAGTTGTATACTTTGTTATGGCCAGGCCGGCACATGGTACTGTACTAGTATATCTTATTAAAGAAATGTGAACATGAATCCAAGTGTGCATAATGTGGTGGTCAGTTATATCTATAACACAGACCACTTCAGAATAACAAGGAATTTACCGAACCTCTTCATCAACATCTTTGTTTTCTCTGAACCTGCGTCTTATTGAGGCTTGAACGTCGGACGTAAAAGTCAATGAATTCTTTTAAGCAGGTCTTGATTGGATCAAGACTATAAACGTCTGGCACACACGAGATAAGCTCTGTTATCTGTTATCGTCCGGCAAACCGTGCAACCTCGCTCTGTCCTCCCCATAAGACGAGTAGAGACAGGGAGAAGTGCTGAAAAAGAGACAGGAATACAAGAAAGAACAACACATCAAATAAGTGACAAAACTTTAGCCTCACAATTACAATACATGCTGTAAAAATTAGGAAACTACTATTTAATAAGTGACTCGCTTTTAATTTTTTGTAAAAAGTATTTTTTGTAAATTTTACTTTATATATCACAGGCAGATGTAACTATTTGCATTTCATTGGATCTTCCTTCTGGTGACCCTATAGACCTCAGAGAACTCCCAACAAGCTTGTTTGGTCTAACTGTCTATTAACGGCACTTAGCTTCAATACAACCTAATGGCTCTTTTACAATTTTGGGTCTCTTTTTGAGCTGTGTGTGTGTAATCAGCAGTTAGCACTCGATGAGATGAAGCCAATGAGTCAGAACTGTAGATGGTCCGTCATTATGTGACCCAGGTTTACTTCCTCCATTTAGTTCACTAAGAAGATAAAGGAGAATGGAACTGTTCAAGATACACATCTGATGACTATGCTCTCATTATCTGCATTCCTATAATTAGGTTTGGGTGAAATGTATCATATTAACTAATTTAATTAGGTTAATACTATAAACAATTTTCTATTAAGAAAAAGGGACAATTTAGATGTCAAAACCCAGCATGGATGTTGAGTTGTTTAATGTTACAAATACAAAATAATTATCAACACATGATCCATGTTTAATGTTGTATCAGTGTATTACAGGTGGAGGTGGCACATCACCTTCATGATTCCATGGAACTAGAAAGGTAAAACCACTGGAACTTTCTATAAACAGATTAGGCTTGTGGAGATCTTTTTCAGTGGAATAAAAATATCAAATAAAAAAAAAAAGAAAAAAAAAGCTTTTATTTAAAGTTACACAGTGGGACTTTAACATTCTTAGGGTAGTAAGATTTCCCACCGAGCTCCTGTTTGCACTGAACCTGTGGAAAACTGTTGGTGGCTTTATTTTTACTGGTGATGACTATCAGCTAATGAGGCAGCAGCCACAAGACAAAAACAGAATAATGGTCTATTGACTTCTGGATGCCTGTAAAGGTGTTACAACAGTCACACTTGTCAGTAAGAAGAAAGGATATTATCACAATATACTTTTTTCTTTGACTTTGCTTTTAACTGATTGGTATAATAAGATTTATGCTGTAACACCGATGAAAGCCTTTCTTTTGTGTAAAGAAATGCTGAGGTTTGGTGTTTACTATTGAACCATAAACCTTGTGCACAATGCATGTCAAATAAAGTGATTTTGTGCTCAAGTAATGATCAACTATGGCTGAAGACATTGGTTAACCTCCAAAATATCCAGTTATTTTCTTTCTTTTTAATTAAAACATAAAATTATCAAGCAAGATAGTGATGATTAACTGAAAAAAGTACTTGGTTATGAATGTAGTAAAGTACTTCAACAAATCTTTAGAAGAAAAATGGGACGAATCATATCAAATTCTCCTTAGAGTCTCCAGATCTGTCAGAGGATGTTAGAGGATGGTGTAAGAGGTTTATGGTACCCAAAAACAAAAGGTCAACTGTACATTAGCTGAAACGCCACTGCTGCTAAGTGCACGACTTGAATCTGTTCTCGATTAAGATAAGAGTCGCTGTTGCCTGTGATCATTCAGAGCCTGGTCATTGTTTGTCCTACAGGCAAATGTTAAGTCACAGCTACAGTCTAGTAACCATAGTAGCAACTAGCTGTTATTAAGTAACTATTAGGGAATTAATTATACATATTAAAACAATCTGAAAAACTACAGAATTTAACCGTCAGAATATGAATGCACATTGGGATTGTTTATTTTGTCAGTGATATGAGCAATAGGGATGCGGGTGTTTGAGTAACCTATTTGTTTAACAAGGCACTTGTCAGGAAATATTGAATGACACAGCATTTATATAAAATGAAGAGAAGAGTGTGCATTCTGTGTTTTAATTTTACATTTAAATGTTTGTGCATTTTGTGCGTCTGCTGCTGGATCATGAAGCAGACGTGAGCTGGAGCAAAGCCACCTTAATCAGACCGAGGCAGGACATGTCCGCTTTGTAATAAAGGCCGGAGAGATGCGTAATAGGGAAGAGTGGAGTTTGGATGTGTCGTGCTTCCCAGTGTTTCTAGCCCTGTTTTTTGTATGTGAGCAGAATGACAGTAATACTGTTGTGCCATCAGTAAAAGACAGGCCAAGGGACATGCGGCACACCCAACACTCTGTGTGGGAGTGACATTTCCTCCAGCTCCCCCATTCACAAGACACTACAAGAAAAACACTTTTAATCTAAGAAGTTCATGCAAACTTCACTTTAGGGTATCAAGGATAAAATTTATACACATATTATCTATACAGGTTTATTCTAATTATTTACACACTGGCAGAGTTGGTTTGTTTCTTTAATATCTTGAGAAATTTATAAATTCTCAAAATATATGCGTGAACCATATTTTGGAAGGGATTCTTGGTCATTATGAAATTAGCACCATTACAATTATTACAAATATTTTAAGTATTGTAATGATGGCGAAATGGTATTGGAAGTACGGTCACAGTTATTTGTACTTACTCCTCCCAGGTCTGAAATGGTAGAACAAGTCTCAGGCTGGTGCGGGGGGCACAACAGCAGGTGAGATGAGCAGGTGAGAATGATTATTGGCAGGGGAGATGGAAGCAGGATGGAGGTAGAAGCCAACACGTTGATTGAACTGGACATCTAGAAGTCAGACTGGAGTAAACTGCACAGACAAAACAAAAATAAACTCACCAATAAAACAACCAATGGTTAATCTATCTGTGATTAAAGCATAATGCACTTTCTTTTATAGATTCCGACTGAGCAGATGCCGAAAGACATTCCAGTTTTGGGAAAAAGTGCAGTGGAGTCTATCAGGGTGAAACCTTTCCCTTAATCCTTAGAGACTGATGAACAGGTTTCTTTGATCATTTTAGCGGGACAGGAAAAGTTGACAAATACTAATTTTGCCAACTTTTAAACGCGCAATGTCCCTATAACGTTTTCCTGTTTCTGATTTTAGGACAGTTCCAATGCCACTTTCCTGCTTCACTGCACAATGATGAGTAAGCTAAACAAGTCCACTATAGCTTCACTCAGGCAAGAAAATAACACTGCCCCCTACATTACATACCCCAGATAATACACGTAATGCACATACTGATACAATGATGGGTTTATGTCTTTGCAATGATTTATCTGCAACTTAACATCTATAGTCTCCTTATAGCAGCAGTCTGGTGTTTCATACGCGCTGAAAGCTTGAGTTTTGAAAGCAAGTGAATTAGAGGAGGAGGTTGAAGGGGAGGGGTGAGTCCCTATAAGAGCAGCAGCGACCAGCCTCCACGTAGCCAGAAACCCAACTGACAGTGAGGAAGGAAAACATAGACTTACTCCATCAACCTGCACCCACGGGAGTCCTAGGCACCCACGCCATTATTTCAGCACAGGTAAGACACTGGAGGGGCACAGCAGAGGGAGCGGGCAAGGAAAAGGCTTAACCTTTGACCCTTGGTACAATATTCAAATTTTACTGTGGGTATGTGTTATTAAGGATTGTTTGGAAGCTTGATCTTAGCTTTTTCATTACTTTCAATTGCAATACTCTGAAATATCGACCTGCGTAATTTGTGCAGTGTCCTTTCAGCTGAATGCAAACAGCCAGCTAATGATTTTAACATTACATTAACAATCTACTATTGACCTTTACAACTAAGACCTCTTCACAACACTGATTATATGTTTTTACAAAAATCAATTTGTCTCTTTTAGAAGAGAAAGCTGCGTGTTGTGTGTCCTGTGACATCTTCAAGGTATTTAAGCAGGGTTCAAATCAGTAGGCAGCAAATACATCCAGAGGGTATGAGGTGATGAGGGCACTTGCACAATGTTGTCGCGTCTAGTGATATTTAGTAAAAGGTCATAAATCATCTCTTCTAATTAGTCATGAA
Source organism: Periophthalmodon schlosseri (assembly GCA_000787095.1). Classification (NCBI taxonomy): domain Eukaryota; kingdom Metazoa; phylum Chordata; class Actinopteri; order Gobiiformes; family Gobiidae; genus Periophthalmodon; species Periophthalmodon schlosseri. Next base: position 59,433 of record KN477565.1, read on the forward strand.
TCGTTAAGGCCTGATTTACTGCTGTGCTTGAGTGCTTCTGTGAATGAAAGACATCTTAAAGGGTGGACATTTGTGTTTATTTGTACTCACGTGAATGTTAGGATAGATGAATGCATGCGGACTTCTTCAGAGACGCCATTTTAAAATAGAAAACTTTCAAAGACCTCTTTAGTCTGTATAACACATTCACCAGTTTCTTGTACTATAACTTTGTTTTTTAATGAGTATTTTAAAACTCATAAATGTGGTAATTGAGTGAAAAACGTTGTTAACATATATAATGAGATAATGAACTAATTACTTCTACACCGAGTTTAGCTTTTTCTCTTCTGTTTTTTTTTAAAAATAATTAATTATGCCCCCCTCCCTTTTATCCTGCATTTTAATGTGACCTTGAATGATTACTTATCTATGCTAAATATTGAATCTATAAATATAATTAAATATATACAAATAAATAAATATGTTACACAATAATGGGTGAGCAATATTGAAGTATAATGATAATAATAATAATAATTGCATCTTTCTGATGCCTGTAAATGCATGTCTCTTGGTTGAGGTTTAGGAACAAATAAGTGAATGGACTGTAAAATAAACACACATATTTGTTAAATAAAGTATCACTTAATACTCATTTGGAAGATTATACGGCAAGTTTATTATTTTTTGACTCACTTGACTCACTCATTTTTTGACTCACTTATTCTATACTTTCTTATAGACAATAAAGTCAATATTCAAATGAAACATTTTTGTAATGTAAACATATTTATAATATTGATATAGGCCTACAGAATATACATCATTACATTTATTAATGAAAAGCAGTATCAAGAAAGTGAAAGAGTTAAACAGCCTCTTTACTTAATAAATAAATAAATTCTTCAGTAAGTTTGCCTATACCTGATATCATGTCAAATGATTAAAAAAGGACATTTCTTTTGGTGTCAACTTAACTTATCTTGCTGGGCTGTAACCTCATCTATTCACACCTCAAGTGTCTCCTGGCCTAAATCTAATTTATGAATCTATCAACTCTGAGCTTTGTGGGAATCTCGAGTTTTTCTACTAACACCTCATAACCTTTATGGAGAATAAACTTTCACATCCCCACTAAAGGAAGACTGAATGTGGAAGACAGCAAAAGGATTAGTGAATGACATGGCTGGTGTGCAGCTATAGTCCACTCTAGGGCTTTGCTCATGTGGTGTTTAGCCAAATATACAATGTCCTACCTCACCAGGAGACTGCTCATCCTTTTGTACCACCAAGATGTCATTTAGCCTCTTTCATCTTCTGAAGTGTCCAAGTCCATATTTTAGGCCTGTATCAAATTGCATTTCTCAGAATGAGTTGCATAATTGTTGTATGTCATCATCACAAAATTAATTTGGTTTTCACAAAAAAATTCCCTGCAAAATGAAGATGAGATAGCGATAGGTGTTACCAGTGATCTTTGTTCCGATCCGACACCAAAAATTATCAATATAGTTATTGATCGGTTATTTGTAGCCTAGCTAAGAATATTATCAAAGCTCAAGTCAAAACTACAGATTGATAAGGTGTAAATTAACAAAAATTACTGAAATGTACTTTTTTACAAAGGTAGTTCCACTGTGAACAAGATATAAATTGAGCCTGTTAGCATGAGTGTGATGGCTATAGCCTCCTCAAGAAAACTAGTTTTTCAACCTTTAACCTCACAGTAAATATAAACTATTGATTATATAGACACCATATAACAAAGTAAGTCAGCAATATATGCTCATGAAAGGTTCATTCTCAAATAGCTAGCTCTGCTTTTTAAGCAAATTTTCTAAGGAGTTTTCCTTTGTTGTAAAAAAAAAAAAAAAAGTTGACAGTGACAGCGTGTGGGCCAAACATTAATCAACTTGAGGTGATTGGATCCATTCAGAAGGGAAATTGATTTAGTTTCTGTGTGCCTAGGGCTGTAGGCAACTAAAGACATGACCTGTGCATCAATTGACTGTCTAAAAGGGGGTGTGGCATTACACCTTCCAAAACTTCACAAAATTATTAGGATCTCTTGCAAAAACTACTACAGAAAAGTACTAGTGTGAAAAGGCAGACTAAACTGTCCAGTCACTCGCAAAACTCCAGTAACTCGCCGCATCCTTTCTCTAATATATATCATAATTTATGAATTTACCTTTTAGATATTTCTGATGAAAATACCGTGTAATCAGTAGAGAATGTGACTCTTGTCCCCATCTGGGAGGACGACACCACATCACAGTCTAGAATCTGAAAGCGTCCAATACGGGTTGTGTAGGTAGGGTCAAGGCAGGTTGTATATATGGACCTGAACAATTGATCCATATGGATTCTCTGCTCAATCAATGACCAGCTTACCAGTTAAAACAAAGAGGACACAATGTATTTTGAGTGGGCATGCGACAAGTTGTCAGTCATAGAGATTTTTTGACAGATAAATGTGGTCCGTTATCTTCCTCCACCCTAAAAAAATAAAGTAACATTTAATTACCTGTCAAACTGACTCATCAACCAACAAAGCCAAGTTGATGATTACGCTTAAATAATTAACGGTCGATTTGTCTTTTTAAAAACGTGCTAGTACTCTGCGCGTGCTCTTAAATTACTTTGCAGTCCTTATCAGATGTAATTGTCCAAGTTCTTATACACATGATGTAGCGGCTTAGCTTAAAAAAAAAAAAAAAAAACGTGAAGAAATGTACTATATGTATTGTGTCCATCCAGGCATGCATAATCCGGCTTTAGGACACTTTTGGAGCAGAAAGTCAATTATTTTATATTGGCTGTGTTGATGAGAAATGCCTGTAATGGTGAAAGAAATAATAGAGAAACATTTGCAGTCACTTGCTGTGTGTTGGCATGAAGAGTATTCAGATTAGACCTACAAACCTTGACTGCAGAATAGTGTTTTTGAAATGGTCTCTGTGGAGTGTTTCCAGTTAAGTTCTAGCAAGCGAGTTATTTTAATTTTTTCGCATATAACAGGTCATCTGTTTATTGTCC
>KN477569.1:5346-37466 GCA_000787095.1 Periophthalmodon schlosseri
TAAGTGCCCCGCCTGTCCGCCTTCCACAGCGGCCGCAGGTTCTCCTGGCCCCCAACGTCCCAGAAGTGGCAGCTGATCCCCCTGGAGGCCCCCGCGCCCCCCAGGCGGATGCGCTCGGTGTTGAAGCCGATGGTGGGCACCGTGTTGACGAACTCGTTGAATTTGAGCCGATACAGCACGGTGGTTTTGCCCGCAGAGTCCAGACCGAGCATGACTATGTGCAAAGACTGGAACGCGGCCAGATTGGAGAAACTATTCCCCATTTTGGAAGTCTGTAAAAAATAACATTGATTTGTCGTAGCGTTATCAACCACGGCGTGGCATTCTTCCCTTTTACGCACAGTCAATCCAAATGTAATCCACAAAACGCATTTGTTTAGCGATTCATGAGACGCAAAGGGCGGAATAGTCCAGGAGCCAGACACGCCGCAGAAGCAACAGCATCATCCCGGGCTCACCACCCAAACAGCGACGGAGGGGGTACAGAGCATCACAGCGTAAACGGAGCTGATAGCAAAAAAGAGGATTTAGCAAAGCTCACGGTTACAAAGTCAGCGCGCGGTCACTCACATGCTGCACGCGCTCACAGACACACACAATGTGCACATACACGCAGGCCTGACGGAGGTGTGTAGCATGCTCCTGCAGAACGGTGCCATGCAGGTGCGTAAAGACGCACAGGAAACCATCCAGAACCACTTCCTAACAATACAGAGCCTGTTAAAGTAAAGGCAATAGGGAATATGAACTCTCCACACAGGGAGATCTTAACACGCAACCTCTTTACTGAGAAGAAGAGGCATGATAACCACTCTGCCACAGTAACACTCCATTCAGAGATCAGGAGTTTAACCCACAACCTGCTTATTGAGACAAGATCACTCTTTGCACACATAAAACTAAAGCAACTGTCCAGGATGTATCTGATAGTTGCAGGGATAACAGGACATACACATAGATGTCTTGCCCATAGACACAGCGTCAATGTGCAATACCATTAGTGGGAATCAAGTGGGAATTAGGTATGAACACTGATGTGTCTTATAACTCTATATCACCTCAAAACATTATAGGCTACATCAGAATTCCAAGCAGAGCAGTTTTCTAGTGTTCTTTTATTGTGAAAGGGTGCTGTTGGCTGGTTTCCTCTGCGCCTCAGCTGCAGACTGGTGATCTACAGCTCTGTTTTCATGTGTCTCCGACTGTGTTATTGGTCCAAACACGTGTGGCACTGAGCAGACCACACGACCTGGTGTTTATAATAAATAGGCTTGAATGTTCTAACAATGTCTGGTGTCCCGAGATTAGCAAAAAGTAATATTTTTAGTAGCAATCCAATAGTAGCAGCAGCAGTAGAAATAGGCACTGATATTTTTCATGTGCCATTTTGATTATATCTTAAAGCAAACACAGCATAAATAAATTTGGTAAAACAGCAGCAAACATTGTAATTCTCCTCTACTGACACTGTAAAATCTCTTTGTGTTACTGTGTAGTTTATAGTATAATTTTCAGATGGATATATGGTCCAGAAATGTTGAAACATATCATTATTTGTTTGGGATGGGCTACACAAACATATCATGCTGTTTCTCTTGTGGCTTATAGTCCTTTCAACTGACAACAATCACGTCTTTGTAGTTGAATAATGGCCTCACTTTCTGAAACTACTGTGAAAAAATCATTTAACTTTTGTTTACATGTGCTGACAGAGGAGGCGCTAAACTTTGTGTCAGTTGTTGTTTCATTTGGATAGGTCCAGTAATTATTACAGATGCATAGATACATAAACCAGGTCAAAACATCTGCAACCTGACACTTGAAGGCAAATTCCACCGTATGTTGTGATGTCACGTGAACGCAACGTATTCTCTTACTATTATCAGCAATATAAATCTTAGACAATGGCCTATACCAGGGTCAAATTCAGGCTTTCCAAACGTTTTGATCCGGCACGCGCCCATCTCCCCCCCCAAAAAATCATTTTCCTCGTTTATTGATTTCATTTTGGTTCCGTCCCAGTTTATTTCTGGTCAAGATACTAATCTAGAATAATTCTAGCTCAGTACTGGTTTGACATTTTCAATTTTCTTTTTCATTTATTTTTATTTATGCAAGGAGAGCCCAATGAGCTCTTTTTCATGAGCACCCTGTTAAAATACAGAAAAATACAAAAAAATTGTAGTAGAACAAAGTTGGTAAAGGCTTTTGAATTTTTGTATTTTTCATTTTACTCAAAAAATTTATTGTAGTTGTTATCTCATTATTGAAACAAATCTAGATATTTTGTGCATCCCCAAATTGTGTTAAGTTGCATAGCCCTTCCAAGAGATAAACACTCCCTAATTTCTCTCACTGCAACTGGTCATCTGTACTCACCTGTCTTCTCTTGTCATTTCAGTATTGTAGTTGTTGTTATCTCATTATTGAAACAAATCTAGATATTTTGTGCATCCCCAAATTGTGTTAAGTTGCATAGCCCTTCCAAGAGATAAACACTCCCTAATTTCTCTCACTGCAACTGGTCATCTGTACTCACCTGTCTTCTCTTGTCATTTCACAGGTTTCAAATGTGTCTATGTTAAATATCTCACTTCTGGTATCCTGATTTCTGCTTGGGTTTCTTGCCTCCTCTGTCCCTGGCTGCTCCTCCGTATCTGGATATGCCCCTAGTCTTTTCTCCTGCTCCATCCTTAAGACCTGTAATAAGAAAAAGGCTAGATATAAAATACAAAATACAAAATACAAAGGCAACATTTTTCGGTCTTTTAATTTAAAATAATAATGTTAGTGTAGCACATAGTCACTCACAAAAAAAGCAGCGAATGTTTACATAAAAACATACATTCAGAATAATTCATTTTCAATTCTTAAACAGACACACACCACTGGACAATGCAGAATAAACCAGTAAGCCACTAAGCAAACAATCGTACATGATATTGCTGGCGCTTTGTGCTTTTGAGAACAATTACATGTTTAAATTTGAAAATGTCAATGTGCAGATTTTATAAATGGTCTTAGAAACAACATCCATTCTGCCAACACGCAAAAAACTCAGTGCTTCATAAAACGTGTTAGGGATTACTTTGGCAGAAATCGTTATAATTCTTACATACATTGCATTAGTCCGGAAGCTGCCGTTCAAAAGCCATCAGGCATTCAAATATGATTCTCACAAACTCACTGTTGGTCAATAGTAGAGACAGAAATGAAAGGGGCGCTGAGGACAGCTGGCAGTGTACGAGTTGATATGTAGCGCTTTCACTCTGTCACCATACCCTGATCTAACACCACCACTAAAAGACATACAAAACAAAAGTACAAAACAATACTACAGGTGAAAAAGAAATAAATAGCACATAATTAAACACATGAACAGTGACAAATCTTTGGAAACAAAACAAACAAAAAACACCATATTAAACATTTGCACATTTTGAAGGCATAATTATCTATTTTCTGCAGAGAGAAAAACAAAATATAATTCATATATGCTGTCATCATGTGCTCCCCAGAGGGCTGTTTCACACTCTTAATCTGAAAAATTTAAGGTTAACTGTTCATACTGTCAAATATTTGATTAATAGTGTTAATAACATGCTTAGAAATCCTGATCAGCTGCTCACTTTCAGTAAGCAGCCTCTGAGGAGCACATGTATAAGAGCAACAATCTTCTTTAAATAGTGTCTATATTTGAAGTCAAGTCAAATGTAGAATCAGAATGCTTCAGTTTCACTGACATCTTTACATCTAAACATATTTATTTACAAACTAACTATACTTTCAGAATATTCACACTACATCAATATACAGTTATACATGTCATAAATACATACACACATCACACTGTGTTAAAGAAAGTACATTCCATCATGTGATGGTGATGAGACAAGAATCCACACACACAAAAAGAAACTAGTTTTGCCATAATCGATCTGTCCACATGGGGGCAGCCTCCATAGCAGTAGGTAGTACAGTACAGGAAGGCTAGAGATGCAGTGAATCACTGAACTGTGACTCTCTCCCACTTCAACTAAAGGAGCCCAACCTAAAAGTGCACTTCACCAGCTAAAATAACTCTCGATACAGGTGAAACCAAGAGCTTCAGACGCAGCCGTTACAGTCTTAGAATAGTAACCTCCTCAGATTATGCCAAGCTCAGCCCTTCCATACTGTACCTCTCCTATGGAAACTGTGCTAAACAGAAGTTCAAACAAAACAAAGACCGGAGCTGGTCCAAAACAGTGTTTGGCTACATCAAGTACAGAACAACACTAAGTACAGGGGATACTGGAGGGTGTACTGAAGGGTGTGGAGGAATCATCCCTGTAGTGTGCTTATGTAGGTCCCCTGGTCCTGGGGTCCAGTGTGTGGTGTAGTGTAGTGCAGGAGTGTAGGAGGCTTCACTCAGAGCATCCCATCCAGGTTCTTCTCAGCATTCTGCTTGTCCTTGCTGCTGCTGTCTGAGGGGCTGTATTTGTTGTGGTAGTCTTTCAGGATAGTCACAACATCATGGTGACCAAAGTGCACGGCCTCGTCCATAGGAGTGTTGCCCCACCTGGACAAGTAAAGCAATGGTGAGCACCTATAGCCCATACTATAGACATGAGCAGACATGAGCCAGCAGCACACATGGGTGGACTGCTGCAATACATTTGCTTTACATTTGTTTTACATTTGTACACAGGAGGACTCGTCCCTGTCCCGCCCACGAACCCTTTCCTCCTCTGGACAAACAGCCCATCCACCCACAGTCAGTACTAGGGCCCTGGAAATACTTACGGGTGGGAAAAGTGGGCAGGACTGTGTTACTAGCATTCTGCATGTGAGCAGGCTGAAGTTCATCTGAACGCACGTGTTTTTTAAAGGGCTAAGAGATGATTGAGCTGTGGCTCCTTGTTATGCCAATGTTCAATGTAAAGGTTCAGGAGGAGTTCAGGACGTACCTGTCTTTGGGCACCGGGTTGACCTTACAGGCCTCCAGTAGGAAGCGCACCACCTCAGCATGACCTACAACACACACGTGCACATGCAGAGTTTACATATGCACTGAGCTGACTGCAGTCATGTATTTATTCATTAAAGTATCAATTTATTATTTATACTTTATTACTTTATTATACATATTATTTATTATTACACAAAATGTATGTAATTGTTTAAATTGTCAACTTTATTCACTGTGGTAGCCACAAATTAAAAATACTTTTTACTTCTAATACTTAAGGCTTGAATGTGTACCTTCTGCTGCAGCCACATGCAGAGCTGTTCTGGAGTCATAGTCCCTCTGCTCCATGTCCATGGAGGACAGGGCAAACCTGCACCACCACAAAACATAACACATCACACTGTGCATTAACAGTCTACATTACTTCCAGCTGATGAATGCTGGATAATACCTCCTTAGAGCGGACACATCTCCAGTGTAGGCAGCAAACAGTAAGTTAATGACAGACTTCACCTAAGACCAAAGAGGAAACATGTTCAAATGCAATACAACATTGTTTTACTCACCATTCAAAATGTTTATCTACACTATACAATTATAAAATACATAGCATAGCAGAGTCTTTAAATGTTCCAAAAATGTGGCTTAATCTCACCCTCTGGTCCCCTCCCTCTCGTCGAGGATCCAGCTTCTTTGCAAAGTGCCTTAGATTGTCATAGTTATGGAAGTTACAAAGAGAAACCAGGTCCTAAAAGTAAAAAAAAAATGACTCAACATAAAATGTAGTATAACTCATACTCAATGTGAACAAATATTTATGGTTAAGTTAAATAGACCTGGAAAAACATTAGTATTTGGAAAAGAGTATTCTCCTCCAGTGTAATCTCAAAAAGCCATGAGTAAGCTGATGAGATTGTTGCAGAGGAGAATTACTTTTAGCACCAGCTACCAAATCCCAGCCTACTACACAAGGCTACGACCTGTTAAGATGCTGTAATGTGTACACATCTGTTTCATAAATACTTTATTATGAGCTTTCTAACACAGGTCTGGCTAATACTGGCTCTACAATATCTTCAAACTCCTTTACCGTGCAGAACTGGATGCCCCTCACACTGTTGCCCAGTTTGTCCAGAGGAGGAGACCAGCACATGATGCCCATGACATTTGGAACCACCAGCAGGATCCCACCAGCCACCCCGGATTTAGCCGGCAGTCCCACCTGTGAGAGGAGGCTGTATGACTACCTCATATCACTTAACAACATGGAGCTCGGTCAGGAGGATACTCACGTGGAAGGCAAACTGCCCTGAGAAGTCGTACATGCCACAGGAGTGCATCAGGCTTAGAGTGTTCCTCACCGCCTCCGGGCTCAGCACACGCTCTCCTGTGATTGGACAGAAACCGCCGTTGGCCAGTGTGGCCGCCATGACACTGGCACTCTCACAGGTCACCTCAATGGAGCACAGCTGAGGGCAAGACAAACGTATGTAAGGTCACCTTAAAGAGAAACAGTATCAACACATTTGAATAGTGTCTCAACCAATGTCTGAAGGATTTACCTGGAAGTAGAAGTCCAGAATCGACGTCATGTCTGTGCCCTCTGGAAAACACTGCAAAAAGATTCATTTTCTTAAGTAAAGGTGCTATATGTAGTTTGGCTGTGTTAAATCCATCACTATAGCAACTTGTGCTGATTGTTACCTTTTTCTCTTTCAGGTAGTAGCCGATGGCAAAGTTTCTGTCTCCAGACTCCCGCTCTGATTGGAACCTGGAACAGAGGAGCACAGCGATGGACTGTTTAAAGGACCACAGACCTGCTGTGCTGCAGTAAGATTCATGTATTGTAAGGGGGGGAAGGCTCAAACTCACGTGGCATTGCTGAAGCCCACATACTCATTTCCAGCCAGTTTGTTCATGAAGTTCATAACCTGTAAATGCACAGAAAATGGAACCTGCAACTTCATACAACTCTTTTATAAAGTTTGCAGAAACATGTATGAGTCTCACAAATAGTGTGTACTTACATAATCAAACTTCTCTGCGTTACTGGCCCCTTGCTGAAATACAAACAGCAGAGCAGTGTTAAAGGTAACATACACAATGTCCTGTCATGATTATACTACTGTACTATCATAAGCACTATAGTACATCTACACCATTACACTTCTACAAACAGAGACTTACATTATTACTATTACAGAGATTTTCAAATGATTACAATTAGATCAACATAAAGACCGTTATTGAACCCATTCATGAGATCAGATGGATTAGAATTAAAGGTGTGCTGGCTGGAGATGAGGAGGTGAAATCAAAATGTTAATTCCCCCAAGAAATACAAAATAAATAAATCAGAGAAATCATTTGTCTACTGTTATTCAGTAGGGTGGACTACTCATTAAAACACTATCACTGTGGGGGAGATTGGGGCTTGAGATACATACATACAGTAAATTAAACACTCAACTTCTTACATGTTTTTTTAAATGTAACAAAGAACACAAATTATGACTTAACTCTGTTCATTACTACCATTAAAACTTGTAACATAACATAATTAGAAGGATGTACACTTGTACATGAAACTGATTAGTTTGGAAATATTATATTGGGCCAACACAACGCTGACAGATATAATCCAATTGGGAAAAATGAAGTATGGTATTGGAGCCACTTTGAGTTGAGTGTACTGTTTATATCCATAAACAGTGTTGGAGAATGCGAGTGATTAAAGAGCCAGTGAAGGCTAAAGCTGGTTACAGTCCAGACCAAAGAGGGAAAAGGATTAAAAAAGGAAATTACCAACGTCATTGACCTGTTGATGTGGTCATAATTTCCCACAGATCCTAATGCTGGAAGATATGCAACAACACATCAAACCACACAACGAGCCTTCAAAAGGTACATCAGAAACAGAAAAAGGCTTGACTGGAAAAGAGCAGGGGCACATGCACAGAGCCCTGAGGGGCACCAAGTTAAATCCCTCATCAAATTAAGAAAAATACTATTATAGAGTAATGGATCTTCTCAAAAAACAACTTGCAATATACATCACAGCGTCACCTAAAATGTGTTTCCATTGCTGATTTTTACATCTCAAAACATCTGCTATACAATGTTAAGTTAATAAAGCAAAAACTTTGTTGTAGCTCTAAAACAGAGGTTCCCAAAGTGGGGGTCGGGACCCCCCCAGGGCCACGTGGCACCGGCTGGAACTCGTGAGGTCACTTAGAAGATATCATTTTAAAAATATGTCACTGTATAAATTTCAATATTTATTTATAATTAGGTCAGTTAACACAATAAACTACTATGAAATACAATTAAACCTGATTTTAAATGTTTCGCAAACTGAAATGATTAGACGTTAATTTTATTTTGCAGTGGGGGACCCAGCCTGAAGAGTTTGGGAACCCCTGCTCTAAAACAATGAGCTAACTCAAACATAAATCAATTACTAAAATACAATACAAGACTTAACGCAAGCCTAATTTTCCTTTGAAGGTGCTACATTGTATTACTCCTGTCACTGTAGCACAGTACAGTCAGTCTAATGAAGCCGGTAGTCATAACCAGATCCTTTCAGCAGGTGGTGCTGTTGTGTTTGAGAATATAAAGAGAAGAGCTCTGAAGGACATGCAGGACACTGGTGCAGGTAGCAGAGCAGTTTGGCTCATAATCTGTAAAAGTGATGTATTTAACCGGACGTCACCTCCACCCACAGGCTGCACTCAGCCCCACAAATCCCCTCACATGATTATCTATGGACCTTAATCTGCTGCATTCACTAAGCTGCATCACACAAGTTTGATTTCACTATCAAGTTTTTTTCTGTCACTAGTCGGCACATATTCTGTGCCAATCTGTGTTCTACTCTGAACAGTCACAAAGGATTCTTTAGGCAGTTGTTTACTCTTTTGTACTGGATTTAAAGCAAAGTAAACATACCTTTATGAGGGAGGTGCAGACAATAGCTCCAGCATTAACCATTGGGTTGTGTGGTTTATCTGTGGAGCAAAAAAATGAGCAGAGAATTCAGATTCCCTCTCTCTCAATGACTCTTGTAGTTGAAATAAAAAATGGTAGATCACTCACCATCTTCATTGAGGAAGAGCTTGTTGAAGCGCAGGCCACTGGGCTCTTTGCCGATGAAGCGGTGGACATACTCTGTGCCGTGGTCATGGACAGCGATGGCATATTTTAAAGGTTTCACACACGACTGAAGACAGAAGGGAACTTTGGTGTCGCCAACTGTGTGTCTAAATAACAGGCATACACATTTTTAAAGATATGAATTAGTAAAAACTAGTATGACAAATAAACTGAGAAATTTACTACAACTTCGTACAGCACCAGGAGGTAGGTATAATGCACAAGTAGCTTACAGATGTAAGTGGTATTTTGAATTAAATTTTACTCATTGTATTGTATATTTTTTTACTTCCTCTAAAAGGTAACTTTTGAGTACATCATTTACCTCTGAAAACAAAGTATCTTAACTTGTTTTGGTGTACAGATCAACTCAAAATTACTCTAATTAGATCCATATCGCATGTTCTTATTTAATTCAGGTTTATTTGTTAACTGAAAGGCTGTCAGTTCAGTTCAACTAAAACAGGCCAGTGAGAAAATGAGACCACTTGAGTGTACACTACCTACACCCAAGGGGTCCTACACTACGCTAGGCTGTCTGCTAACTATTCAGACCCATCTGGGCCTAAGGAGAGTTAAAGATCTGAGCGTACCTCTGTCCATCCACAGTGCACAGAGCCACAGCCCACAGGTCTGGGCTGAAGCGGGCCAACTGGGGAATGTAATCTGCTACCTGAGGATAGATACACAAAGTGAGACAGAGGAGACACAAAAGCCTGTGCTACACCGGAGAAGTGAGTCTAACCTGTCCTCCTGACATGTTCTTGGCATTATCGTACAGCTCATCAATGTGTGCACAAAAAGGCTGGAAGTCTGGAATGACAAACTTCTTCCTGAAGGCTTGGGTCAGCAGGACTATGTTGCTCTGAACACATCTACAACAAGAGATATCACATATATAGATTATTGATGATTAATATCAACAACATGGCAAATTCAGAATGAAGTTTTTGCTTTATTTTAAAACGTGTTACGTATTATTGCTGGGCCCTAGTTAAATGTGAGTGCCACTAGTTGCGTGAGCTCTGTTATACAGCTGGCACATTCCCAAGGCAATAGAGGCTGAAACATGATGATCATATCAATGCCTAATCTGAAGTAACGATATGAGCGGGTAGTTTGTGTGTTGGCAGAATGTATGAAGCCTCTAATCCCTGACCCTGTGCCAGGGGGGTCACATGACCAGCTTTATAAATAGTGCAGGAGCGGATGTGATGGAGCAGGGCCAGACGCCGCACTGGGGCTGAGAGCACATTTGTTTTACACAGACGTGTCACTGCTGTTCACTGAGACATGGAGCCAAACTGTCATGACTAGGAAAAGTGATGCTAAAGAAGATTTTAATATTTCATAAACACTCACAAATGGCCTTAACTGTTCAGACTCTGTGTGACAAATGTACAAGAGTCCACCGGCTGTGCAAACAAAAAGGGAGAGGTGAAGTGAACATACTTCTTGAAGAGGTGTCGGTCCAGAGCTCCATCTGACGTAGTCTTCACAGTTACCTTGAGCATCTCCATACATTCTTTGAGTCGAGGGTCTCCAGTTCTCAGCCCAGTGGACTTAAGAGCCTGTACAAAGACACAACCATGAACCAGTGTGCTCTCATGTCAGACACAGATCAATAGAACAGCGTGTGACAATAACAAGAGATCAAAAGCATGTCAATATAAACAAACATGTCACAACTGGACCATGTGTGCTGTTGGCTCATGTCTGCAGACTCACGGTGGTGAACTTGTGTGCTGGGATCTTCTCCTGTCCCTCTGCGATGGTGTAGAAGAGCAGGTCCTCCAGGCTGGGCAGGATGCCAGCCTTCCTTCGCCTGCAGCACACACACACACACAGGGGGGCATGAGTGAGACTGAGAAGGCACAGGACACAGTACTAAGGCAAAGTCCTCAGGAAGGGCTGAGTCACTGTTAGGACACACTTACAATGGCCCACAGCTGCACTGTAACTATGCAGATATACTTATGGATTTAACTGCATCACATCTATGGGTGATGCATTAGTTACAACTCAAATTCAGTGATTTCTTTTTTGTCTTACTTAGATTTTGGGATTGGTGCATTTTATAAGATAGTTCTCAACATTTTTACAAATACTGCCAATGGGCCATTGTAACATTTTAACGCTTACTCAGAATTCCAGACAGAAGTGTTTTGATCTATTAATACTCATTTAAATCATAGTATAGCAGAAACTGTTAAGTAAAATGACTCAAGCCATAATTACGCAATAAACGGTGAGGCATAGTCCAATAATATAATGTTGTGTGCTGTAAGCTGACCCTGTGTATGAGGTCAACACTATTCCTGTGTCAGATTCTTTGGGCTGGAATTCTCAGCAGCTTCACTCTGAGCTGTCTTCAGGAGGTTAGTGCGCTGGACGCTCGCGGAGACGCTCGGCTGTTAGAAGAGAGCTGTGTGCTCACACTCAAACTCACCTGCACTGGGGCATGCATCATGGGACACCAAGTAAATCTGTAAGCAATCTCTAAGGTTCAAGAGCACTTCTACAGTAATTACAGGTATGTTTAATGAAGTCAGACGGAGCAGGTCCCTCTCTGGAAATGAAGACATGAGTGAGTGTGTAGCCTCCAGCTCCATCAGAATCTCACACTGGGCATAAGGAGTCCTGTGCACTGTTAAAGTGGCACAGTTACATGCTGCCAGGGCGAACATGGTGACGACACAACCATTCACTCTTCGTTTGCTATGGGTAAATGAGACAGGACTCAGGAAGCAGGACACACACATGCAGTTTGACACATCCCAAAGCTGCCCCATGCTCTATCTATTTAGCCGAGTTTATTTCTGATTTTGCTATGGAGTGGTCCTGCTAAAAGATCCAGTGGAGTGTTTCTGATGGGAGCTGTGGGCTGGGACAGGAGGTGCAACCGCTGGTGAGAGCGGCAGAGGGTCAAAGGTCAAACGTCAAAGGTGCAGGTGAAGCAGAGGCTCTGGAGAGACAGCTCAGCACAGTCAGGGAGGTGTCAGCGCTACTTCTACTGGAGACATCTACATCACTACAGAGAAATCAAAACATACTTACAAAGGCAAAGCATAGTAGACCAACAACAGGAACAGAACACAGGAATAAACGCACATTAGTAAGAGAGGTACGCACATCCATACAAGCAGGCTTTTTATCAGTGCACAGTGCTGCTACAAATCATCACAAGGGCTTATTACTGAATGCAAATCAGTGTATAGACGTTTTATTACACTATTACAAAACATATCCATATCCATGTTACAGATGATATTTACATTATATATTTACATTTTCATATTGCATCATAAGTCATTAGTCCTAATAATGAGAAATATTAAATGATCATTATTTTAGAGCATGTACAGCTGTAGTCCATGAGGAGACAGATGGTGGACTTTAGTGTAGCTGCACAACACTAGACTGGACTCTCCTGTGTCAGTAAGTGAAGGGAACGACATCTGGTGCAGTGGTACACAACTGTGCTCATTCAGAGGACCTTTGCACCTTATATAATAACCACCATACAACACAATCAACTTTCATTTGCGGAGACTCAAGTGTTTTTGCATTTTAAGTATTTTTCACATTTAGGAACATCCCATAGAGAAGGACTAGATTATGCAAATAAACTGTCTCCTGTATTGTATAACAATAATGGCACAGGTAATAACTAATGTGACACCACATGCTTACTGCTTACTGTGAAGTTTAGCATAATAATGCCATCAGTGGTGTGAAAGGGATTGTGCTGACATGTGTTCTGACTTAAAGTGTGTGAAGTGCTGAGTTTCCAGATGTCAGGACTGTAGCACATCCTGCAGGGATGTGGAGCTGTGGTGATAGAGCTTTGCCTGTTCTCTGACTCATGAGCTGGGGGCTGTGCAGAGGCTGGCTCTGTGCCAGCACGTTTTCATGTGGAATCAGGACAAACTGCAGTGGGAGGAGGACTGTGATTTGAGTGTTATCCAGTCTAAAAGAAAGCCTTATTAAGCAGAGTACAGCCCCCACACCTCCTGCAGACACTGGGCTCCTCATCACAGCAGCAGGACTACTGCAGACAGCTACACATAATCATACAGTTATTACAGCATCCATGTGAGTGTGAAGAGAGCACTGTCTGCTGACAAAAAACAGCAGTTATAGGTCATTATGCTATAACATAATGCTTCATTATGATTGGTTAAAGTTAAATATTGCACAGTAAAATGAATCAGCTCACACTGCCACGTTGCCTTAATAAAGCTATTACACTGGAGCAGCTTTATAAAGGCAAGAGGCAGAGGCTGACCCTGAATCTGACTGAACTGTCCAGTTGGACAAGAGAGACGCAGAGTTGTGTTAGTGAGTTTCTTCCTCTCTTTGATCCCAGGCACAGGATGAGGAGCAGAGGAGTATAATCAAAGTTGTCAGAGGACAAAGGTCAACCTACGTCACGCGCTGCCGTGACGCCTCGAGCTGTGCACGCGCCGCACCGGACGTGCGCACTCACAGAGAAATCACTCCAGTTTGTCACGACAGTCCTCGCGCCCGTGTTCCCGCCACACACCGCCTGTACCTCTGCTGTGTACGGTCTGCTCGGGGATGTTTGTCCCTTATGCACGTCAGGACAGCCTGCTTCATGCTACTCTGCCAGCGGGTGCGCCGTTAGCCGCTTGAGTGATGCTCCATGCATAATTAAACAGTAAAGACATTTTAGCTAGAATAGATATCAAACCCTATCTTTGTAACAATCTAAACTAAGTAACAAAGTATATGCACAGCCAGAGTCAGACATGTTGTTCCGACATTGCATCTCTGCAGAGTTAACACTTTTCTCTACTAGCATAGCCATGCCTAGCAGGTGTCGCTGGTCACTTACTCCGTAGACTGGTTGCTCGCTTCATTTGGACCGTCTTCCTTGGAGCTGAAGCTTCTTACGCCGTGTTTCGCGGTGGGCTGCTGTTGGAGCCTTCGCCACCCGGCGCTGGGCCTTCTGTTCGGTGCCCTTCCATTCAAAGCTGCGGTGCTAAGGCTAAAGCTACGGCTAAAGCTACAGCTAAAGCTGGAGGCTGGAGCAGGTACCGCAGTGACCGCGGCTATCCTACCTGTCGGGCCTTTGAGCTGGCTTTGAAACAACTCCTTTAGCGCTAACGTAGACCGAATATGTAACATTTCGAGCCTTTAAACGACTGATTTATATACAGTAACTATTTCGCCTCTCTTTTCAGCAGTTGTAAAGTTGGGGCCGGTGGTACTGATGCTGCAGCGCTCCGGTAGAATAACGGTTTCACTGTGCAAACACTGGACGTGCTCAGTGGAGCCTCACAACCAAACTTTACGATACGCGCTCAGGGATTGGACAGCGGCAGCGCGTGCCTGAGCCTGATAGGGCAGCTGACCTGTCAATCACCGGCACTGTCTCGCCTTACCAGTGTAGAGGTCGTTTTCTCTATCTCCATCACACCCATCAGGGAACAACAGTAGGGGCTATGGTAGGTATAATGAACAAGAGTCATTTAGGCGCTTCAGTATTTATTAGAAGATTGTCAGAAGCAATTAACGTTTTTTTCAAAATCTCCAGTGGATTATCGTGGGCTAAGTTCGCAAAAAGTCTAATGATATACTATAGACTGCATCAAATTTAAAAGTAGGCTGTTTTGGGACAACTTTAGATGTAGTATTTCAACTTTTGCATGTTGCACAAAATGCTACATTTAATCTTTTATTTCATTCTATCTAAATTATAGGCCTATGTTAATTATAGGCTATATTTTAAATGAGTAACACACACCAATACAGTTCCCAGAGATACGTATACTGAACCATACTTGAGTCCTAAGGCAAGAGCATAAAGATTTAGACCTAATGCTTGTCAGCGAGGGAAAGGGTGCAGAGGCGAAGGGTCAGGGGCTGTGGAAACTAATGCTGTTGTAGTTATCCTGTTCTGACGCCTTGTGGTCATCTTT
Source organism: Periophthalmodon schlosseri (assembly GCA_000787095.1). Classification (NCBI taxonomy): domain Eukaryota; kingdom Metazoa; phylum Chordata; class Actinopteri; order Gobiiformes; family Gobiidae; genus Periophthalmodon; species Periophthalmodon schlosseri. The sequence goes on from KN477569.1 coordinate 20,398, forward strand.
AGTTACTACAGCGCTCGTGCACAGTTTACACTCAGCAGATGGCAGACTCCTAGCACTGTCTGTGTGTCTGCCCGTGAGATGATCTAGAGCTAAACATCCTTGATACTAATTCAAATTGTATAATTACATAGAAAAATGTCTTTGTATGGGTAAAAATGTGTTTTCTGCATCCTGCAAGCACAATTCGTACACAAAGTAATTCAAAGTGCTTTACAGAACAAGAAAGACGAATTCATATCGCAATACAAACTAATGCATTAATTCAAACATACATAATCATAATAAAATTTACTTTAAAAGAGAGGAGTGCAGAATAAAAACCTTTCAGTCATATGCACAGCTAAACAGAACCGTTTTGAGCCTGCATTGTCAGAGTAGAAGCCTGTCTCAGTAAGTAACAATAGAAATACACTACTGGAAACGATTGTTATGTGGCTGTTAAGTACTGCGATATCCATATTATTACAATATTTTACACAATCATTTCAAGTTATATTGTAGACAAAACTAAGTTTAAATCAAAATTTAGGATTTAGTAAGAAAAATACATTAAATCTGCTTTTTTAAATTTAAAAACAGCTAATTTTTGTGAGAGCAGAGTCCTGTTTCACATCTAAAGGACAACTTTATCTGCTAGAACTGAAATGCTGATTCCTCATGTTTAGTTCTGACTCTGGACACCAGTCTCTCCAAGTTTGGTTTAGGCAGTTTACCTTTGATTTTTGCAGTGATGGTAAAAAGCTGCTGATGTTATCGATTCATTGGGCTGTTAAATTTCAAGTCTGTCCATTATTACCCCTAGATTTCTATCCTGATTTGAAGGTTTTAGAGAGAGGGAGTGGAGGTCACTGCTGACACTGACACATAGTTTAGCTGGAGAAAGTTGTTTTGCATTTATACACACTGACATGTTGGATGCACTGGTCCATATTCACTTGCTGTTTAGCCGCACTGCCTAATAGCCCATATAAAAAGCTGTGGAAAGGACACACCAAAATTTTGTCCCAACTTTTTTTAATGTTTATATTTTGAATTTGAAAATGCTGAAAATTGTACTTACATTGAGAACCAATACCTACATAGTTTTTACTCATCAGAGGTGGGTAAGGAGGAGCTATCTTTTTTAAATTGTACTTGCGTAGTTTTATTTATTTTTTTACAATTATAATTATTCAATTGTTACTTTTGACTAGTTCTGTAACAATATTTTTAACCATACTCATACTTAAATATTTGTTTTATACCGATACCGATCCTAAAGTTGCTCTGAGCCCCATAATTCTTTGTGTTTTTTGCACAGAGAGAGCTCTTTGCAGGGTGGTGAGGCCATAATTCACCCACGCCCACACCTTCTCACAAGCCGTCAGCTTCCTGCTCCTTTCAGATCCCGCCCACGCTCCCAACGGCTGCCTCCCGCCCACCAGCCCGGGATCCGCCCACCTCCCCCCCTCGTCGCCATGGAAACACATCACCATCATCATCAGCAGTGACTGGAGGTGGGTACGGACAGGCCACTGAGCACAGCACTCGCTTCACCCACGCCATTTTTGGACAGGAGAAATCCCCCAGTCAAAGAGAAAAGAGGGACTATATTTTTGCAGGCTTATGGGGTGGTGTTGCGGACAGCCACTGGCAAAAAGTCGCCATTTCTTAGTTTTGTAAGGTATCCAGAAACTTTGATTTGCGCAATAAGTTTATCACTATGACCACTGGTAGTAATAGCAAGAAACACTGTGAATAAACAATCAGAGCCTCCATAAATCCTTACTAAATGAATCAAAGAGGCAGATAGAGGGAGATATTTGTTAAAGAAGTTGCTGCATATCAAATAGTTTCTAGTTTTATATAGTCTATTAGGCCTATTATAAAAGCATCTTTATTGCATAGGCTTTGTGTCTAGTTGCACAACGTAGGCCCAAAATCTGACACTGTAAAACTAACTCAAATTTAAAAAAAAAATTAAAGGCCATTTAATATTTTTATTATTACTGGAATACTTTCTCAAAGGTTAAACCAGTAATGCAAAAAAACAAACAAACTTTTGCTATGTATGTCTGGATAACCCCCACATAAAAATAGGCTGCATGTGTTTACATAATTAGCATTAGCATATGTGAGTAATATCAAGCCATTTTTCTAAAATTAAGGAATCCCTATTATTCTTAATAGACCAAATTGTATAGGCCAACTTTAATATCAGTGCCAGAACATCAGCAACTGTGTCCATTAACTTTAATAGGACTAAAAACATAACATCTTATCAGAGTTATTATTATATGCTGCTATTTCTGCCTCTGTTAGCGCTAGCTGTTAGCCGTTAGCTGCAGTCCCAGGGGGAGTAGCTGTGTTCTTGCTGGCTGGGGAGGGCTGAGACCATAACTGAGGAGCACACACACACACAGACACACACACACACACACACACACACACAAGCGTGAGGGGACCTGCGTCACTCTGACTCACTTCACTTTCACAATGTGTTCAACTGACGCTCATGCAAATGGATTAGCTAGCCACCATCTCTCCCCTCAACTCAACTTTTCCACATAGGAGCACGTGCCAAACCCTGAGATCACGAGATAGTAATAAATATATACATACACAATATTGGGAAAAACAGCAGATATGACTGTACTGCTGTGTCCATGTTACTGCAGTATTTTTACACAATAATAATTTCAGTGTATATAGGCATGTTTAATTTTGCAAGTCAGACTGTCAAAAATAAAAACATAAACACGTTTTTTTTATTACACACGTTTTAAAATCTATGTTATAATGTTTTTTCCTCATGAAAAACATACCTGAAGTTTTGTTTTGTTTCATTCATGAGTTCTTTTTTTTTTTTCTATTTTTTAAATTGTAATTTCAAATATACAATAGTATAAACAAAAATAGCAAGAGGCTTATTATATTCCAAATTCTGTACATAGTGCTTTTGTTTTTAAGGCTTTTGGGTTAGTACAATATTTTAGAGAATTTATATAAGAGGATAATAGAGACTGAAATACAACAAATTTGGGTTTCTGGCTAGTAAATTTACAACAATGAATATGATATTTTGATAATATTAGGATTAGATTCAAGACATATATATATATATTTTTTTGCTAAAGTACCTTTTTTCGAAAACACCAACAAGTACATGTTTTGCATTAAGTTGTAGATTTTAAAAGTACCTTTTTCGAAAACACCAACAAGTACATGTTTTGCATTAAGTTGTAGATTTGTATCAAGCTTTCTCTGTATGTCATTCTAAAAGATTTGAGTGTACGAGCAGTCCCAAAAAACATGGGTGACCGTTTCATCAATGCTATGACAGAATGAGCAAAGATGATTTAGGCTGAGTTCTTCTTTCAAACCGGAAAACACCTTGTGACGTCATCTGGTAATACTGGAAGTGCTCCAATGTATTTTTAAACTCTGTACACCTACACTAGAATCATTTGGATAATTTAAGCCCTGGAATTGCCCATCTCTACTGAAAAAACAATAAAAGGTCACTGTTAACTTGAAAACTTCCACTTCATGACATCCCAAGGAGGAACAGAGCATTTTGAGCTTGAGATAAAAAAGGGTATATGAATTATATTTGGTTGGATGTAGTTTGGATTTAAAATATTTAAAGTATTTTTAGGCTAACAAATGCATGCTAAGGAAGGTTAAGGTAGACTTTATTTAGGGAAATGTGTCAACGCCTAAGAAATGAAATAAATGACAAAATCAAAACGTCCTCTTTATCATGTGACTGGTCTGACTTTGGATTCCCCTGAATTTCATGAAAATAAATGACTAATATACAGTAGGATTCTTATAGTGATTCAGCAATTAACACCCACCCATTAACACTACTGTGCGCTGTAACCTCATCACTGATTACTCAGCTAATCCCACTAGTGTCCAATGTGCCTCAACTTGATCAAGTCTTCTCCTTTCTCTGGTAAACTCTTCATAGCGTAGTTGTTCTGCAGTTCCATCCCACACACTATACATTTTAAATATATATATTTTTAAAGGTCCTATATTACCAAAAATAGACTCTTGTGAGCTGTAAGCCATGTTATAATGCTGTTACCTCCTCAAAAACACACCTGGAGTTGTGGTTTTGTTCACACATGTTTGAGTAACCATTTATTATTAGTCTGTCTACATCTCCAAAGCTCAAAATGCTCTGTTCCACCTTGTGATGTCATGTAGTGGTAGTTTTCAGGTTAACAGCTACATTTTACCTTTTGTTTAGTAGAGATTGTAAATTTCAGTAAAGTTTAAAAAAAATAGTGGCGCACTTCCAGTATTACCACATGACATCACAAGGTGGAATAGGGTGTTTTCTCTTTGAGAGAAGAACATGGCCTAAATATGCAGGGTTTGTGTGTTAAACATGTGTGAATGAAACAAAACACAACTCCAGGTCTGTTTTTGACGAGGAAACAACATTATAACAGATCAGAAAATAACGTAATATGGGCCCTGTAAATATTGTCTTAAGAAAACCTAAATCTTGTGTGTAATGCTTAAGGATGCTGCAGTGTGTTTTTTTTTTTTTTAATTTTTCCAGTACCAACATATGAAAAAAAAGCACTGACATAATGTACTTCCCTAGTCAAGCTGCATCACTGCTCTTAATCGAGTCTTTAATGCAAACTCACATTGGCCTTCACTGAAATGACTCTATTTGAACTTGTATTGTGGTTACCATGGTTACAATAACTCAAGTATCATTATAAGGGTTATGCAAGTCAATTATTCCACCACTATTAAAACAAGTGTCTAAGCATTGACCAGAGAACACAGATCACGTCAGTTCAAAAAATAAAGTTTAATGTTTATGTGCAGTATAACAAATAAAATATATTAGTGTTTAAAAAAACAGGTGCATAACTAGATAAAGCCTAACCTATCACTTTACAATGGACAAGAACATGTGTGCTCAGCTCCTGCACTTTTATCCAAACCAATATTATCTGGCGCCGTCACTGTGTGAGGAAGGGCATCTGGTTTTTACATACAGTGCTGTTGTGCTAAAAGTGAAAGTTTCGGACTGCACACGTAGAGTTAGTATGAACATAAATATTGCATCGGTCTTTACACTGACACACTGTCTAAAGGGCCACAGAGGAGTAACGGGGAAGGGCCACAAGCCAATATGAACGTTACAAGAATAAAAGATCAATTTAAAGGTGCAATGCGGAGGGTCTTTAACTTGCTTATTTCCATGGAGATGATATAGCGTTGCATTGCATTAAACTTATTTTTATTAAGACATTTTTGTTCTAAAAACACATGTAATTCAATACATGCAAGATAGAGTCTAATTAGCCAATTTTAGCAACAGAAGGACCAGTTCCAAGCCTGGATAAATAGAAAGGAAAATAGAAAATAGAATAGAATTGTGTGAGGAAGGGCATCTGGCATACACTGGAAGTAAAATATGTCTTTTGTCAGTTTGGTTACCCTGTCTTGGATAAAAAAGTTAAATATGATTTGATATGACGTCATAGAATTGTGCTCTCGCTATTACTCTAATTACATAAAGATTCGTTTTAATTTAGTTATTTATATATATATATATGTTTTAGTATTTCAAAAAATGCTCTTATTCTTGTACGGTCCATTATTCCTGTGGCCCCGAAGTGCTGTCCCGAAGAAAACATTTTACATTTTATACACTTTTGACAAATTTACACAGAATGAACACAGAAATATGAATGCACATTAAAACATCCAAAACACATTTTTACACATGAGTCCACGCTTCAGGAGCTAAGGCTATTCTCACGTCAGAATTATGCAATATTGTTAAGACATTTTACTCCATACGCATATTATTATTCATGTTTCTGCTCTACACATAAACACTGTATTGACACCATCTTCTATTGACACTGTGGAGAGATTAGGCTAGCACTATATTAGCACAATATTTACACAAGTATTTTCAACAGGTTTGCAGTTTTAACACTTTTTTTTCCAGTCAAAGTGGTTTTTCGTAACATATAAACTTCCGTAAAAATACAAGACAGAACAGGGAAAGATTCATTACACGGTTCATACGCAAACTGGATGCAGGGGCTGAGACATACTTGTATTTAAAATTATTATGAATACGTTTTTAAAAATTGTATGGCTAACACTGAATGTCCACACGAGCCATATTTTGGAAAGTCCGGTCTGGAATGGTCCGGAACGTTTGATCGCTGCTAAAAGTTAGTTTTTACAATGTATTTACTAAAAAGTGTTGTGAAAAAAATATAACAATCTAACAATTTGAGTGCATTTTTTATTATGTATTATGGATTCTTTAAAATGACTTATGTGTTTTATGTGTTCGTTTTGGGTTTTTTTTGTATTTTTCTGTATTTGAACACGGCGCCCATGAAAAGGAAAAAAAGTCTGAGTGCTCTCATTGGGCTCTCCCTGTCTAAATAAAATAAAATAAAATGAAGATAAAATACATTTTTAATTAATACCAACGTTCCTATCATGTTTTTTTTTTTGTTGTTTTTTTGTTGTTTTTTTTGCTTTTGTTTTAAATATTTCAGATGTCTTGCCATTAAAACACAAGCCATTACTTTTATGAAACTATAATCACTCCAATATTATTATGTTCCAGTTCGAAAATTATTTAACTTTTTTATTCACATTTTACTATGATCTAATCTTAACCAAATTCTTGTTGGAGTTTTGATTCCCTCAAATTTCTAATCATCTTTTGCATGAAGCTACAGTAAAAGGGATATACTTGGTTTTAGAACAATTCATATTAGCAGTACATTTAGTCTTCTTTTTTAAGTCTTTTAAAAATTATTAAGTTACTACTATGAAATATGACTCAGCCCCTGCATCACGGTTTACTTCTTGATCTGAACAAGTTAACAAAAAGACCTGTAGATATTATACACATACTGTGGACAACAGCACTTACAACATGCAGTGAGCAGACAGGGACCGGCGGCGCGCACACCTTCGAGTGGTCCACGTTTTGGCAAATTTAAATAAGACATCAACGAAATAAAAATAAATGCTATTTCTGAGGCATCGCTGGTTGTTAAGGCTCTCCTGTGGCTGTGCTTAGTATCTACTGAGGGTCTAGAGCTGCATATGGTCAGGTGAGGAACCGGGGGGAGGGGCGTGGGTGAGAGGGAGGGGCGAAGAATCAGGGGAGGGGCTTATGTGTGAGGGGGCGGGACCTGGGAGGCACTATGTGGAGTCTTCCGGTTCTGACTTGATGGTCTTCTTCTCGGTGGGGCCCGGTCCACGCTGCGTTGTGCCGTTTTCTGGAAATAAAAAGAAAGTTATGGTCAAGGTAAATAAGAGAAAAACACTGAGCTAGGCCTACAGATTTTAAGGTGAGGTGATAAATGGGCATCGCTAACGAGCTAGCCGCCATGTTCCAAGTAGGAAATGATGATGCTTGTGGCTCCATCAACTCTGGCTCCAATTCACTTTACATTGAAAAATTGTTCGCCCTCTCTCTGTAACTGCGGCAGTGAGCCTCGTTATTTTGGTCTTAAATATTCGTATTAACCCGCTCTACATGATCCTGGTACTTTGTTTTGCTATTGTGTCCGTAAATTAAGATATGAACATTAATAACAGACATATCAGGTGCCTTCTTTCTCTGAGGTCGCTCCCGTTAGTACTGGCAACAGGCTTGATTGACAGCTTTGCTAAGGGGCATCACCTTCAACAGCCTCGCTCCAGATTAGCGCTTTGGTTGCTATGATGCTCTCGTTCGGAATTACAAATCTGGAACTTGGCTCCAAATTCGCCGCTATAACTGCTAGCCTTAACAAGCTTCATTTGACTGGAGCTGAACACTATGGGTGACGTCACACTCGCACGGTCCACTTCTTTATTCAGTCTATGGGTGAGACACTGCAGCTAAGTGACAGACATTCAAATATGATTCTGCTTTGAGAAATCACACTTTGGATTTTGCGGTTGTCTTTGCATGGCTAGATTGTGAAATATGAAGTTTATATGAAGGTGGGTATTATTTGATTATTAACTCGTTTGTGAAATAACAGACATAACCTAATAAGACAATAACGTTATAAACTGTATATTTTCCATCATGGTCAAATGAAATGTGCTTATATATTGGCTACCATGTTAGTGCATTACATTGTCAGCTGGCTCTGAGCTGATAAAAACTTGTGATCTTATCCTTGTGACACGCTATTTTGGTCATATTGTCGTATCATGATTCAGTAATTCTGTTTGATGCAGACCTATACTCTCAAACACACTTTTTCCCCACCACCTCTCCTCTTGGCTCTGAGTGAGTGACAGCTGGATTTAACCAGTCACAGTGAAGTGTGAATTTTCAGAAGAAGGTGATGACTATTTACATCTTAAAGTTAATAGAAAAATACAACGTTTATTGGATAAAATTGAAATTGGGATCTGGTTCCAATAAATCGTGATTTTATTTTTTTTTTACATGTCTCCCGCCCCTAATTAGTAGATAATTTACCTGTGACTGTAATTAACGTGACATTGTGAGACAAAGTTGTAAACTGTCTCTTTCAATCACTGTCAAATTACCGGTAAATGTTCTACTTGGTTGGCATATTATTGCATTTTATAGCCTATCCTGTCATAAAGTCCAGCTTCTTTCAGTTGAGGCTCCTTGCTAAAGTAAAGCCTTATCTTCCACAGGCGGATTTTGAAAAAGCAATTCACGCATTTGTAACGTGGCCCTATACCCCACCCAGAGCCCTGAGGTCAGCTGACCAGCTCCTGCTGCCTGTGCCCAAGGCCAGGCTCAAGACCAGAGGTGACAGAGCCTTTTCTGTGGCAGCGCCCAGACGATGGAACAGCCCCCTCAGTCAGTCTTTAACACAGTTTAAGACAAGACTGAAAACCCGCCTCTTCTTCCTGGCATTTAATACTAGCTAGACAGTATATCTTGGTGTTGGTGTTTTCTTTTCCTGTGTGTCGCGTTATCTGTATATTTGTTTCTGTTGACTTTTATGTAAAGGACTTTGGTCAGCTGAAGTTTTTTTTCTAAATGTGCTATATAAATAAACTTGAATTGGATAGTCAGTTGTCTATGGGAAGATTATTGAGTGATTTTTGTCCAGGCACTTTTTGAGGCCACTATGTCACTGAAGTCAGGCTTATAATTAAACATGTTCAATTCCTATGTTATCAGTCAAGGCGGTAAAAATGTCACTATCAGAACTCCTTGTATCTTTGTGCTTCTCTGTTGTTATCTAGACAAAATCCGCTGCAGTTCGTCAGTATACTGTAGAGAGCCCATTTTCTATGGTCCCTGTGAGAGCCCACCCACCTGCTGCTGGAGCCTTGGCCTCCTCTGAGCTGTGACTGTTACTGTTGGTGTTACTGTTGGTATTGTTGTTGTTGTTGTTGTTATGGTTGCTGCTGTTGTTGTGGTTGTGGTGACGCTTTAGCTCGTTGGCTAGCTGCTTCCCCAGAGGCAGCTCCCCCTCCGCCATGCTCTGACTGACCACGCGCAGGTTCATGGGACGCTCGTCTGAAACAAAAAACAAACATCTGATATTAAAACGAGGACAGCTTCTAATTGGGTTCAGGTTAAAGTGGTTTGCATTGGTTTGGTTCCACACATAAGTTATACAAACAATAGGCTAAATATCATAGTTCATAAAAAATAAAAAAGTGCCCCATAGTGTTGGTCAAAAGATTACATATAAAAAGAGAATTCAAGGCGCTGTACCTGATTTTTACTTTCTTTAAAACGTGAAAACCAGAACGAGATCATTTCAAACGGTTTGCAGTGGTCCAAAGTTCTTCCTTATCTAAAGCATTCTGAGCATCTTAATTATTCACCATGATGAGTTAATAAGTGCTTTTCACAACTTTCAGAAACCAGAGCAGAGTTTCGCCATCACGCTAATGCTAACAACAACTAGCATGCTAAGCGCCCACTTCCTGATTATCAGACAATAAAGCGCTTTATAGTTAAATGCAGGCAGCACACAGCAGATTTATTTTGACCTCGAGAGCTGCTTATACAAATATATCTGTACAGGGGGCAAGAGAAATTGTGTTTTTCAAGCACTTCATCTTGACTACTGCTATTGAATCCAGATTTGTCACTTAGCTACTGAGGTTTAAAGAGTCCTACATTATCATATTATGCTAATCTGATTGTTTGAGCTCTTAAAGAAATAAGGTTGTTCCCTGAAGCTAATCCTGACTTGGAACTAAAACGGTCCAAGTTTGCTAGCAGCTACCGTTTTTAGTCTACGTTATACTTTACACCCCCACTGCATCCAGAAGATGGCGCATTTCCTGTTTGAACGCGTTAGCGCAGTTTTCTCTGGACTGTAATGTTTTTTAAAGTCACAAAATATAAGTTACCAACGCTAACGTGTCCAAAAGCTGTGATAAAATAAACTATGTGAGAAGTGTCATCCGTCTCTTGGTCGTGTCGGAGCCTTGTTACCCCCCCGCCCGACCCTTCCCCACACGCACCCCTCCAGCAGCTCATTATCCTCGGCGCCCACAAATCCCACAATGCACCTGTAATTATCCCGCCCACGGTGTTTACCTGCAGCCAGTGGCCCACAGGAGCCCACCCTCTCTCTCCTCCCACTGAATCCTCTCATACTGCAATCTCATTTTCTGTCACCAATGTAGAACCACATTCTTTCAACATGAACTAGACAAGATATATGGCTTTATACAGTATGTTACGTTCACATAGGACCTATAGACTTGGGTAACACGTTGGAATGTGGGCTACATGTCAGGAAGGTATGCAAACTTAGAATATTAAGTAATGTCTATGATAAGAACAAAAGTTGTTGAACAAAATAAAAAGAACAGAAACTTGGTAAATTGTTAAATTTTTATATAGTGCTTTTCACCTTCAAGGCACGCAAAGCACAAAGCAGACACTGGGGGCGAGGTGGGTTAAATGTCTTGCCCAAAAACACAACCCAAGCATTTATCTGTGGGGGCTGGAATCGCACCGCCAACCTGTGGGTCAGTGAATCTGACCACTCTACCAATGTTTACGTCGAGAGCAGGATTCGAACCGCCAACCTTCGGATCAGTGGACGAATGCGCAGACCAACTGAGTCACTGTCCAAGTGTTAAAACAGGTTTAATATTTGTATAGTTCTTTGTGTTCTTGGACCTAATATCACTCAAATATAGTTTTAAATAGTAAAAATGTAATTAAAACAGAGTCATTTTTGGTTTAGACCCAGATGAAGCTTGAGAACATATATTATGAGAGTAGCCTTTACATCAAAAACACAAATTTTATGTTATGTTTCCTGTGGCATTTTGATGTCATTTCTGCTCTATCTAAACCTCTTCTCTCAGCACATGGCAGATTTTGGTTCAGATAACATTTATTCAGCCATTAAATGAGTTCAGTTAGTTGTGATTTATCTGTTAACTTGTTTCAGCCCTACTCTGCATGTTTTTTATTTAATTTTAATTTTACATTTCAATATTTTTGGAGCAATAATGGAACCTCAACCGGCCCATTTTAGCCTATTTCCGTTGAATTGCAAAAATACAATCTGACTATTGTTCGCATGAGAATCCCCCCAAAATATAGAGATAATATTTTTTTGTCAATATCTCTCACCGCAAATTGTAATTTTGTGCATAACGTTTTGCACACATTGTACGTTTTGGTGTAGTTCAGCCTTACCCTGGTGCTCCCTGATGGGGTCCGCCGCTGCCCCGTTACTGCTGCTGTGGTGGGGGTCGGTGAGGTACTTGAGGGCCGCGGGGGGGATCCTCCAGTCCAGAGCCTGTAGTCTCTCCTGCACCGCCGCGTCCTGGAGAATCTCCATCTGTCGGGCCAGCAGACGCTCCAACTGCATCTGGCAACGCACACAATGGTAATGTATGAGACGGTAGCAACAGGTGAGGGGCATAAGCAAAATAAGGACATAAGTGTATAGACCTGTCACAAAAACCACTACACTGACTTATTGTTTAGCTAAAGACAACAGAACAATACTTTTGGAGCTCAATGTTTGTTGTAAATATTTAATATGTAATTTTGTAATATGTAATTTAAGAAGACCTATTGTGTTTGTGTCTTCCATATAGTTATAATCTATGACACCCGTGGATCGTTATGTTATAACTTGCGTATTTGAAATCGCAATATTAATCTAAACCGATTTAATAAAAGAAACAAGTCCACTGCGTTAGAAAACTGCAATGCCCGATGGGAGCTGACTTCACAATAAACGTCATCGCAACAACGAGTCCGATGGACAGCTGCAGATCACGTTCGCGAGCAGTAGCTGCTTTTTTTCATTTGTACCAAAATGATTACACGACACTGCCAAATCCTGCGCATATCATCGATTAAGAAAATAAAATTGTAGAACGAACTAAGTAGAGAGCAGTGGGCGTGTACCGGTGGAGGTGAAAACGGGGATTGATCAGCAATATGGCGTCTTGAATATAAGTGATTAAAGATTGGTCAAACACACACGGATCACTTCAAACACAACTCTGGGTGAGTAAATGTTGAGGGGAAACAACTATAACTCGGTTAAAAGCTCTGAAGAGTTGAGTTTACAGAATATGTCTGCTTTAAAGTGTTATAGAGCTCAAGAGTGACCACCCACTCCCTGGTTCCGAAAGTGAATTTTTCTCATAGACTTTGCGAAAAAACAAAAGTGTATATTAAAAGTTTGAAAGCTCGCTCAGGGCTAATCAGCTATGTGCTATTTAAAGTCTGTTTCTGAAACTTTATAAACCGCTAAGTACAACCGCGCTATGGATATCAGTTACCACATAGCTGCTTAGCCTCTGCGATGCCTTCGGACTCTTAATATTTGAATATTTCTAAAAGTATATGGGGAAAAAAGAATGGAAAATTTACTACCAGAACCGGGACGAACTTCAAAGTGGGCGGGGCTATTGAGCTCCATTGCTTTGCCTAGAATGTTCCACAGTATGGCATTACATGTATTAATTTTATTACGGTCATTTTATTGTCTGTGTAATCTCTCAGGTACGAGCCGTAGTATGATCCGTAGTAAAAGAAAAATTCAAATCTGTCAGCTGGACATTTATTTATTTATTGTTCAAAAATACCATAAATTTTACTTCTGAGCGGGGTCTCCTCTCCACAGATCTGACCTATAACTTAGCCTGGAGGCGTCACCCGCTTGTTTCATGCCATACTGTGGAACATTTCAGGCAATTACATCTCCACGGAGGCAAGAAGATAGAGGACCCTCCACCAAAAAAGTTACACAGTGCACTTTTAACATTTAAGCCGTCCAAAACATCTATGACTCATTATATATACTAATTATAATGATAGGTTGCTTATAAACGACTAGAGGCGCTCGCTAGTTATCCAAGACGAAACCTATGATCCAAATCTTCCACAGTGTACTCAATGACACACCAACCGACAGCAGTGTCTGTGTTAGATTACCCAGAATGCACCAGCACACACACGCGCGCACACACACGCACACACACGCACACACACACGCACACACATTTGAGTATAATGGCTGATCATAAAGCCTCCTCCTCCCACGCTGGATCTAATGAGGAACATGGAAACTAATAAAGACAGAGGCTTGACAGCAGACTGGGCCTTCGAGTACATGTAAATAAATACACATGCATCACAAATACTTCCAGGAAAAACAAGGGTTAAACATCATTTGTGAGTGCAATACATATAGGAGTAAAAATAGGAACTCATTTACGGCTCACTACAGCTAAGGCGTTTTTTTATTTATTATTCCTGTTCTAATTAGCCACGTATGTGTTGTGATAGTAGAAGATAATATAGTATAATATAAGTGTCTTGCTCAAGGACACAAACGTTTGGGAGTTGCTTAACCTATAGTATCAGTGACGCTCCAGCAAAGCCGCTTTATGATTATCTATATTAAATTGTTTTGGCTTTTCAGAAATTTCTTTTTCTACCGACAATTGTTATTAAAGGGTGCATTTCGAGTGGGTTTCAAGGGTGTACAAGCAGAGGTACTAGTTCCACAGTTTGAGAACCACTGTTCCTAGACAGACCTTCACCAAAGTTGACTTCTGACTCTCACCAAAAATAGGAAGTAGACATGAACAAAAATAAACGGTGCACATTTGACTGTATCTTACTTGTAAGTTGCGCCCTACAGTCTCCTCTCCTTTGGACTTGGCGCAGGCTAACTGCTCCCTCAGCATCTCCTGCCTCATGTGGATGGCCTGCAGAGCCTCCTGGAGGTCGAAGAAGTTCTCCTCTGTTTTGATTCTTTTTGGAGAGGGTTCATCTCTGTCTCCACATCGAGACCTGCACATAAGAAGTAGAAGTTGAAACAAAAACTGACCCTCTTCCCTTTTCTACCTCCGCTCTCCCTCAAACAGTCACACAAGTTGAAATAAATACACAGACATAACCCAGCCGACCACGACTGCAGCAGCAGAATGCCTAGCCTCCTCAGCCTCTCTGTTGAGCTCTAAGCCCCAAATTATTATTCATTGGACAAATCATTCCCTGCTCTCTCTTCGAATGTTTTAGGCTTTCTTGGTGATGGTGTAGTCTTACTTGCTGGTGCGGTAGGTGTACTTGTAGGTGACTTCTCTGGAGATCTGCCGGGCCAATCCAAACAGTTCGTCCCGACGCGTAAGCAGAGCCATGTCCCTCATACAGAGCTGGGCCGCTGCCTCGTTCACTGTTAGCTGCATACAGGAGATAAATTGAGGTGAAGGAAATTTGAGGTTTAAAATGATCAGAACGAGTCCGCGGAAGGTGTATTACCTCGTGGAGTGTTAGGTGCTTCCCGTCCCTTCTTTTGGAGTCGAAGCGCCCATAGATGGCGCTGTACTTGCGTATCTCCTCCTCTCGACGCGGATCCTCCTCGCTCATGTCGAAGATGTGTCCGATCATCTTGGCCAGTTTCTTGTTGGTCTTGAGCTGCTCTTTGACCTCACTGATGTCACTCTTGGGCAGTCCCGGGGCCATCCTCTCCACACACTCTAGCACCGACTGCACCGCGGCGGCATCCAAGGCCTCTAGCCCCTCCCTGGGCGAAGAGGGGGAGCCCAAGTCAGACGGGGACAGGCTGTGTTCGCTGTCATTACTGTGGCCCGACCAGAAGCGTGTCTCACTGCCGCCCTGCAGGGGAGAGGCTGACACTTTCTCACGGGTGACCTCCAACTTCCCGGGGTCAGAGCAGGGCAGGGCTTTGTGCATCTTGGCACTGCTGGGGCGGTCCTGAGCGGGGAGCAGGCTGGGGGAGCCCTCTGGGAGCTTGTACACTGGGATGCTGCACACAGGCAGAGAGGTGAGCGGCTGGTTGAAGATTGCAGGGTTAGTGACCCAGTCCCTCAAGGCCTTCTGCAGCCGGCGCACGTGCAGAGGTTTACTGGCCATGCCCACAAGAGCCATGATCTCCAAGAACTCTTCCTCACCCGCCTCACACAGCTGCTGCACGTCGTCGCCGCCCTGCTGGATGAAGGCCTCGTAGTAGTACAGCAGGTTGGCCCTCTGCAGGATCCGGTAGAGCTGTAGCTCCCCCAGTGTCCGGGGCAACACCGCCGCCATACCTGAGGAAGACAACATGTTAGCTCCACCTAAGGAGGACATGTTAGCTATACCTGAGGAGGATAAGGTGCTAGCAACACCTGACGAGAATAACATGTTAACGATGCCTGAGGAGGATAACATGCTAGCAACACTTGAAAAGGATAACATGTTAGCTACACCTGAGGAGAATAACATGTTAGCCACACCCGAGGAAGATAACATGTTAGCTACACATGAGGAGGATGACATATTAGCTACACCTGAGGAAAATAACAAGTTAACTACACCCGAGGAGGATAGCATGTTAGTTACACCTGAGGAGGATAACATTTTAGCAGTTATACTTGAGGAAGACGACAGCATGTTAGCTTTAGACGACTGAAGAAAACAACATGTGAGCTAGCTACATCTAAGGAAGACATTTTAACAAAAACATCTGTTCCAGAAGAGGTAGTAGAACAGTAGTACAAAAAGGCAGATGATAGTAGGCGTTTAATTTGGTGGTCTGTCAAAGCTTGTAACAGGTTAGTGATTTCCTGGCTATAGTTTGATTCTAATTTTAAAATGATTTATTTCATCACATTAAGTCAGGGCTGTCCAAACTTTTCCCACCAAGGGTCGCATATTGAAACATGTTTGAAGCACTCACATTGGTGCATAGTTTTGATAGAGCCCCTACACCTTTAATAAGGCTTAGAACAGCAATCTTAGGTCTGTTGCCACAATGCTATGTTATGCTATTGTGGTAATAGTGGTAGAATTACTTAAATTTATAGTAAAAAGTTCAGCCTATGATCATTTGGGCCAATTCAACAGGAGGCTTGAGGGCCAATAAAAATTTGCCTGAGGGCCGCATCTCAGCAGGAGCTTGAGGGCCAATAAAAATTTGCCTGAGGGCCGCATCATGCCCCCGGGCCATAGTTTGGACACCCCTCCATGAAAGACCTAAATCTATTATGGATGTAGAATTATGGCCTGACAAAAGAGGCTTTTTCTGCACTAATTCCGGCTGCACAGAATAGTATTACACTGTATTAATAATTTTCACAATTGGAATGAAAACTGGGTATTGGCATCTCCTTTGTTATTTCAATTGACAATAGACTTGGAAGCAGCCAGACAACAGACAGATGGAGTTGGGGTATTTTGGTGCCTGCACATATTTAGCCTCCTATAATAATCATGAGATAAACTGCTCTCAGTGGCTAGCTCTGTCCTCCAGACTGGTCAGATGTTCCCGTGACCTTTGACCCATGATCCATGCTGAGAACCACATGGACACTAACGCAGGGATGGTTTACAGGCATATCATTTTATGACATAGATAGTCTTTCTTACTAATGGCTTTGGCTAGTACTACTACTACTGCTAGACTATCAGACTACTACAGTCATTTATCACTAAAATACTTGTAGCTCTTTTGACACTACTAGACACTTTCTTTAGATAGTAGAATGTCATTTTCAACATTAAATCATAGTGCTTTCTTTTATATTACCATATGGCGTTATATCTGTGTAATCCCTCAGTTGTCCAGGTAGGTTCCATAGTG
>KN477570.1:0-23937 GCA_000787095.1 Periophthalmodon schlosseri
GCCCCTCTAGCCCCTCTGGCCTCTCTGGTCCCTACAGCCCCTACAGCCCTTACAGCCAACCATTACCAATTACACAAGACTAATAAAACATTCAGCAAAGTCGGGCGGAGTATTGCCTAACAACAGGATTGTTGGCAGTGGGGCTAGAACCACCAACCTGCCAATCAGGTTAAAGGTGCACTATGTAACTTTTCCGTTGGAGGGTCTGCCATCTTGTCTCAATTTAGATGTTTGCTTGGAACGCTCCACAGTATGGAATTAAACTTTTCTATCTTGCTTTTAATTGGATAAATTTTTTATTGGCAATACATTGGCATTTTGTGAGCGGGATCACCTTTCCACAGATCTGACCTGTAACTTAGTCTGGTGGCATCACCTGACTTCCTTCACGGAGACAGAAACGTTTAAAGGCCCTATATTACACAAAACTGACTTTTGTGAGCTTTAAGCCGTTAGAATGTTGTTACCTCATCAAAAACATATCTGGAGTTGTGTTTTGTTTCATTTACACATGAGTAATCCTGCATTATTATGCTCTGTTCCACTTTGTGATGTCATTTAGTGGTAGTTTTCAAGTTAACAGCTACTGTTTACCTTTTGTTCAGTAGAGATGGCCATATCCAGGTCTGAAATGATCCATATGATTCTAGTGAAGGTGTATGGAGTTTAAAAACACAGTGGAGCACTTCCTGTATTACCACATGACATCACAAGGTGGAACAGAGTGTTTTCTATTTGAGAGAAGAACTCAGGCGAATTATGTAGGATTTGTGTGTTAAACATGTGTGAATGAAACAAAACACAACTCCAGGTATATTTTTTCATCATGAAACAATATTACAACATAGATCAGAAAAGAGCGTAATATGGACCCTTTAATGCCCTACTGTGGAATATTCTTAGCCAAGCAATAACATCTCCACGGAAGAAGGCAGGAGGCAGACCCTTCACACTGCACCTTTAAAGCAATGTATCTGTAATTCCAGGCTGTAATTACTGGGTTTAAATAAGGACGCCACGTGGAAAAAGATACAAACCATAATTACATAACAGGTGTCATGATTAAGTGCTTGATCCCTTCACAAAGCACACAAGAATTTACACGTGCAAATATTTTCAAGCGGTTACTATGAACACACCTGCTTGGTTCCATGTGGCAGTTTGTACGCCCAAAATCCTATGAAGTCACTTGTGTACTTTGCAAGTTGTATCAGTGTTTATATTAAAGCGTTTAAAGTTGTGAAAAGAGACACTGAATACTGAAGTGACTTTACTTTTTATTATCTCAACCTGAGTAACTTAAATTGAGGTATGAATTAAACCTACTCACCTCTATGTGTCACAACAGTAGTTTAGTTTAAAATCTAAGTGTAAACCTATGACAGTAACAGTACATTCATTTCATCATGGAGCCTAAACACTGAGGCAATGGAGGGGAGAGTTACATAATCCCGAGGCACTGGGGAGCAAATAGTCTTGAAAATTAAACTGGTCTTGTGGTCATTTAGGCTGAGAGCTCCCCCTGCTGGGCTCAGACACACGGTGCTGGTAATGTTTCTGTAGAGCTGCACTGGCTGTGTGGGGGCGGGTAAAGGAAGGTCTTTCCATATTTTCAGATGAATTGTTCCCAGAGGTTGCACTGGCACTAAAAAAAGAGAAAGTGCCAGTCAGTTCTGTAAAAGAAATCTGTATTCTCTAGTAGGCCTGTTCATTTTTCATTTTACAATTTAAGATCGATATCAGAAAGTCACTCTGTCCAAAAATGAAACTTGAAATCTTGCTGTGAGGCAGGGGCGTCAGCTTTTAAGCCACTGTGTCGTGTGACTAGTTTTTTAAAGTGGATAACAAAACGTATTATAACTGAAATCTTTACAGCTAAAAATAAAAACTAGTCCAATCCTTCAAATTCTTACATAAGAACATTGCATAATATCTGGAAAAGACATTTGGAGCCTATTCCAGCTACCTGTGTGTGTATGTGTAAAACAATAAGTATGAGTATTAAAACGATGGTACCACTTTATAATAACTACACCTTTTTAGGGTTAATAAAGCATAAACAAAGACTTAAGTCCATCCATCCATTTTCTTCCACTTATCCGGGGACAGGTCAGAAGAAGCAGTCTAAGCAGGGACTCCCAGACTCCCCTCACCCCAGACACTTCCTCCAGCTCCTCCAGTGGGACCCCGAGGCGTTCCCAGGAGAGCCGAGAGTCATTACGAACAATTAGTTTATTAAGAATGATTTGGGCTTAGTAACTATAAGTAAGGGGTTATGATTAGAAGTTAGGGTTACGCTATTAATTAAGTAGTTACTAATCCCGAATCATTCTTAATAAACTATTTGTTCATTATAAATTAAGTCTTTGTTTAATGCTTTGTGTAGTTATTATAAAATGTTACCAAAAATACTACATCCGTACCATGAAGGCATCAGTCCATGGGCCATTCCTTTCGATGGGGGAGGTCGAGGTATTCGAGGAGGGTGTGAAGAAGGCTTTACGTTTGAGCCTGTGAGTCGCTGGTTATCCTGCGGTTTCTTGTCACTTACAGGAGCTGCAGCTAGGTGGCGCTTTATACTCTTGAAATCGGGCAAGAGTTCTGTATTGACCTGTATGAGTCTACGGGTTCGAATCCCCGGTGCTTTGCGGACAGTTTGGGACGCAGCGCTGCCTGGGGGAGATGGTAACAGCATGGACTCTGGGGATGAGATTTGAGCCACGTCAGAGGAACTGTCCATGTCTACAACAGACACGTGAAGACAAAATGTTTATCATGAAGTATATTCGGTAAAAAAACAGCAAGTGTGTATTGAGTTGACCTGGTGAAGGAGACTGGAGCAAAGAATCTGGCGAACGCTGGTTCTCCTCGTCCTCTTCATCAGAACTAGAATTTCTGAGACGATCAAAACAATCTTCTTCCACATTGTCCTCGTCATCACTGTGTCGAATTGTTAAAATCTGTGGGAGCTTTTCTGTTTTTATTGCCTCAAGGCGCCTGGAAAATCATATAAGTGGTTTAAGGTTATTTAGAAATGGTCAATTAACTGTTGATTGAAATATATATTGAACATATTTGCAGTCCTATAGCCAAATACTTCACCCAAACAGAAAACAATAAGTATATAATAACCAATTAATCCAGAAACAATGATCTAATAGACCATAACCTAGCATTAATTAAAATATTCAAATTAGTTTTAGTTTTAATTATAATAAACTAAACTACCCACAGAAGTTCATTTCCAAAGTAAATGTAATCCATTATCGCATAACTCTGATGTAGCGGAGACCAAGTTGAAAATATGATGAATTAATAAATTGTAATAAAATCATTACAATTTTCCAACAAATAAAAACTTAATTTATTCCTGGGGTTAGTAATACATTGTTATTCTTGGCTGTGTGTGCTTAAAGATCCTTTATGACGCAAAATTGACTCTTGTGAGATTTTAGCCATGTTATAATGTTGTTACCTCATCAAAAACATACCTGAAGTAGCGTTTAGTTTCATTCACGCATGTTTGAGTAACCCTTTATTATCAGGCCGTCTATATCCCCAAAGTTCAAAATGCTCTGTTCCACCTTGTGATGTCATGAAGCGGTAATTTACAAGTTAACAACTAACTTTTACCTTTTGCTTAGTGGAGATTGGAAATTCCAGGACTGAAATTACCCAAATGATTCTAGTGAAGGTGTATGGTTTAAGTTTAAAAACACAGTGGAGCACTTCCTGTATTACCACATGACATCACAAGGTGGAACAGAGCGTTTTCAGTTTGAGAGAAGAACTCAGCCTAAATATGCAGAGTTTGTGAGTTAAACATGTGTGAACGAAACAAAACACAACTCCTGTTATGTTTTAGATGAGGAAACATTATAACATAGATCAGAAAATAGAATAATATAGACTCTTTAAAGTTCAAAGTAAATATCAGATGTGCAGCAGGTGAATAAAGGAGGCCAGGGGTGAGGCGCTACCTGCTGTGTTCTTTTCTCCACACTCGGAGTTCAGCAAACACATCGCAGCGACCTTTGTCATCAGGCTCGTCCACATCGTACGTGCGCTCGGGGATGTGAAGGGGCAGCTCCCGCGGTGTTAAGGCCGAAGTCGTGGGCGCCGTCTACACAAAGAACAGAGCACAGGGGATTAGAACATGGCAGCAGAATTATAACACAATGACTAACAGCAGAATATACAGTGGTTGTGGTTTATTTCTATTTTGGTCTCTTTCTATTCTATCTCTTGTGTTACTGATGCCCCTTTACCTGCCATTTATTCTATCCATATGCTGCAATGTATAACCATAGTCATAACCACTTATTGTACATAATAGTGTTGTAGGTTTCTATTTTTTATCTACCTGCAGTTTTGTTTAAGATTTAAGTCTATTTTTTCTAATTGCTATTTATCTTGATTTTTGAGAGCATATTTCTATGCATTGCAACACTGAAATTTCCCTTTCTCTTATTTTTACTATGATTATCTTTAGCTCTATGTATTGCAGTGTGTGAGCTACTGTATCTATGTAATTTCCCTCGTTGGTCCAAGTCTAAGTCTTAGTCTACTTTTTCAGATGACAACAGTTTATAGGCCTATATAGTAATTTAATGGAAATGGGGGCAAGTGAGTGTTGTAATCTGATAAAAGAATATATACATCTAGTTGAAAGAGCAGAAATGAGTCCTAAAAAAAAGGAAGATGAGCTTGTTTTTGGATAGATAAGACGGCCTTGTTTGTGTTTTAACATGTCCTCCCCTACCCGCAGTTTTTCTCGCCTCGCTCGAATAGCCTGGGCAGGATTTCCACAGAACAGTATCTTTGTAGATCCTAAAAAAACACACACACAAAAGTTACATTTTAAAACAAAACAAACTCATGCATTTGAAAGTAGCAAGTGTTGTTTACATAGCATTTTAATTTAGCTTTAGACTTTAGACTGTTTGACTAACAGCGATTCATATTTATTTTATATCCAAATAAATGAAATTATATAGCACTACTTTATATCCAGATATGTTCCTTGGACGTTGAGTTTGTTCATGCCTTAGTAAACTCCAAGACACAACTACATGATGCTATCTCTGCAACTGCACTACATCTGTCTACTGCTACCACTTTACTTTCTTTCTGAAATCTTTATACATCAAATCAAAAATACTCAAGTAAAATAAGATTCACTAACAGACTGCACATTAGATTTGATATCTGACTGGAAAAAAGATAATTAGGGATATATTTTCAAGTTCAATAAATGTGCTTATAGGTTTGAGGGGGCTGCTCTTTGTGATTAAATGAAAAAAAATTGGGAAAAATGTGTAACTATTATTATCATTACTGTTATTTTATTAGTAGAAGCAAAAAGTATTTTCTGATAATAAATATACTTATAAAGGTAAGCACAAATCAGTGATTCTGGTTTGAAACCCTTTTTTTTTTTGCTCCTGAAAAAAACAGTTAAAATTGTCTAACTAACCATGTGTGAGGGAGCTGCTCTCTGGATCTTCGGCTGATAACCCTGAGTCTGAGGATCCTGGTCTGGACCCAGACGGAGAGAAGAGGCCGACTGCTGTGGTCGGCCTGGAGCCAGTGAAGGGTCTTGGGCTTTGAGATGAGCGTGGCCGGACGCAGGAGAGACTGGTGTAGGGGCGCCGGGCTGACGGGGGCCGACTCAGAGGAGGAGTCCTGCCAGCTGATGGATCTACAACAACAACAGTAAGTGAGCCATTAATCATAGTTATGAAAGAACGTCAACTGTAAAAGCTACATATAAAATAAAATCATTACCAAATACACACCATAGTTTGAATCCAGATGAGTCAAGTCTTTGATGGAGTTTTGAAGAGTTTCCCAGTCCTCTCCCATGGTGCGACTGCAGTTCAGGCCCTCCTCCTCCACCTTCACGTTGTCAAGGTAACGCAACTGAGGGATCAACTCCCGCACGGCTGCTCGATAACTGTAGTCGGCTGTCTGGGTAAAGAGAAGGAGAGCAGGGAGGTGAAGAATGTGAAAGTGCTTAGTAGTATGGATGAGTAGTTTTGATGATCACAATTTTATATATTTACACTATGTAACTATGCTGCTGTAATGAGTTTATTCAGCCACAAGGGGCCAGTAATGGAACAATTTATTTTTAGTGTATTCTTGGCTCTGAGTGTCAAGAAATTCCCCCATCAGAATCTAGATCTGGCAGTTACAACATGTTCCTTTTTGTATCCTTGGACAATTAGAGGTCAAGAGGCCATTGTTATAGATAAGTTTAAGCCTAATACAAATGAACAAATCTTGTATTTATGGGCTAAACGAAAGCACATAGTTAAAAAGTTGAGTGAGTGAAGCAAACAAGTTACGTCAAATTTATAAGCTCACAATTTTTGAATACATGAACTTAATGCGTTTTTTGACTTGCGCTTACAATGGCAGCTCAGTGAGGCAGCAGGACTGAACATGGAGCCAGGCCTTATAATGCCACAGAGATTAATAACCACAACCAGTGAGAGCACTTTGCACTCAGCTCTGATCTATTATCTCCACAAACTGCATTGAGAACTGGACTGGAGTGTGGTGAGGAAAACCCAGTAAATCACCGACAACTATACAATCAAATTAGTTAGGTGCTCATGCCCTGCAGCACAGATGCAATGAATGAAAGAGCTGGAAGAGGAAACTAAAGAAGAAAAAAAAGAGGAGTAGAGGGGGCCGTGTGACAGGAAGTGAGTGGATGTGCCTCTGTGTGTGTGCATGGCTAAGTTTGGCACAGCCCACCAGCCTTCACCACTACAAAGCACAGACCTAATGCATATGCAGCTCAGCATCTTTCTTCATTGCCCCAGATTCCTAATTAATGCTAGGCTGGTAGGGGGAAATAAACACATTTACCATGCCCTGAAAAATCTTTACAGAAGATAGAGGTTCATACTTAAATTTGGGTTATGTCCAGTCCAGTGAGGTAAATCGTTGCGCTTACATCATACAGTAATACAGTAGTTTTAAAACTAGACGATTTGCATGTTCTTCCAGTGTTTGGATGGGTTTCGCCTGGATACTTCCGAATTTCCTCCATCAACCTAAAACATGCACAATAGGGTAATGTTCCAGCTAGGAACTCCTGACAAGTTGCCCCAGTGGCACTAGTGAATGAGTAAAAAACATAGAGCTCAATTTCATTATAAGAACAGCGCTGGTGCTACAAACCAGTGCACTTTGTTACTCATGTGGAAGCAGGGCTGTGCAATCAAAGTTTAATCAAACTGACATTGATCAATACAAGGGATTTGTATTTATTTATTTATTATCAAGTAGAAGTATATTTTCTAGTAATAAAGCTACTCACATGTTAAAATGTACTACACTCAACGATCAGTGACAGCAGCTCTGAGTTAAAATCAATCCTGGTTTGCAGCTTGGATTTTTGTTCCCTCCTCACTTTTATAGATCAACCTTGGTTCTCCTCTTTTTGACAGTCCTTCCTCAATAAGGTAGGCTACATGTGTTGGTTGGTGTGTTATAGCTCTTAAATATGTTTGGTTGTTGCCATGGTGATGCCCTCAGCTCTCTTCTTCTCCTGTTTTGTATTTGGCACAGACAGATGCAGAGCGGCAAGATCACACCGATTCTTTCGTGTCTCACCAAATGATATTACATTGGGTTTATTGTCTATTGTAGCCACGTGATCTGAGCACTGACAGATGTTAGTAATACAAACATGTGAATAATTTATTATTTTATTTTACTAGTTTTACTAGTACCATTTGTCCAAACTTAATTCTATTAACTTTTACAGCTAAATGTTTGCTATTATTTGCAGCACTTTAGAAATGATCTTGTTTATAAAATGTGCTATACAAATAAACTTGAATTGGATAAATATATTACGCATTTTTAACCTATCCTACTGCAAGGGCGGCTGGACTTGCCATGGTTGCTATGAAATCACAGCAATTCTATGCTATGGCATCACAGCACAGTCTATAAGAAATGGAATATCTAACTCTCACCTAACTGTTCTTCATTAGTAGACTTGCTTCTGAAGAGACAAGACGCATTTCACTGAGAGCAAAGATAGCGATTAAAATAGCGACTCTTTCACTGCCGCCAGCAAACAAACCCATCAACTGTCAGAGACTACAAGCCAAAATGGAAACCCCATAAAAGTGCACCATTGCTTTGATAAACAGGCTGGATGTCAACTACAAGAATGTAGTTTCTGAAGTTTTTGAACTTGGCAAAAAACTTTAGTTGCCAGTTGAGTTTACTGAGCTAAAAAGAGAAAGCCCCGTCCACAAGGCCACATTCTCTTTTAAAGTAACTGTCGGCGGTTTCACTGGAGTAGGTGAGGCACATTCAGTAGCTAGTGCCAAAAAACTGGCTGCTCAACAGGTGCTGCCTGAACTGCGGCGACTGCCTCTCCCCGAGAAAGTCCCAAAGCGCCAAAAAAGGAAAAAGAAAGCCCAGGGTCTCTGCAAGGACGCACCAGTTTTCAAAGAGGACGAAAACCCAATAAGTTGCCTCAATGATCTGGTGTTTCTTAAGCGAGCGAGGCCTCCTGTATACACTGTGGACGTGGACAGAACCACAGAGAAATGGATTTACCACGTACAGGTAACACTTGGAGGTAACACTGACTGCTAGAGGCTTCAACGCAAAAGATGCTAAAAAGAATGCTGCAGCCCTCATACTAAATGGGTTTGGGTACAGTTTCAAAGTAGAAGAACCTCAGGTTATGAACATCTCTTCTGAAACCAAAGATGCACCTTCAGTCACCGAAGAAGACTCAAGTGGCGCACCCATGGCTCAAGACCAATCCCCCCCAGTGGACTCACAGACTCTGCCAGCAGAGGGTGCTTCTGGAAATGCACAGGAGGTTTCAGAGGATATCACTTCTGTTGTGCAAGAAAATGTCCCTCAGGTTACGTGCACATCTGACATGTCCACTGAGAAAGAAAGGGTGAAACACTCCATTATTGACTATATACCACAAGGACTCTTACCGATGTTGGCTGCGATGGGAGTTTTGGAGAGTTTGAAGGAGTTAGAAGAAAAAACAACCCCGTCAAAGTCAGCATCAGTGTGCCCATCGCCACAACAAGATCCTGTGGAATCAGCTATCCGGGAATCCACTTCTGAAATCCATGACAGGCCTGAGGTTCCTGAGACAGAGACACCAGAGGTACAAGATGTTACCGAGGTAGAGACACCAAATGTACCAGAGGTTACCGAGGTGGAGACACCAGATGTACCAGATGTACCAGATGCTACCGAGGTGGAGAAACCAGAGGTATCAGATGTTACCGAGCTGGAGATACCAGAGGTATCAAATGTTACCGAGGTGGAGACACCAGATGTGCCAGATGTTACCGAAGTGAAGAAACCAAAGGTATCAGATGTTACCGAGGTGGAGACACCATATCTATCAGATGTTACTGAGGTGGAGACACCAGATGTACCAGATGTTACCGAGGTGGAGAAACCGCAGGTACCAGACATTACCAAGGTGGACACACCACAGGTACCAGATGTTACCAATGTGGAGACACTGTTGGTACCAGAGTCTACAGAGGTGGATCCACCAGAGGTACCAGATGTTATCAAGAAGGAACTCTCCATTATTGACCATATACCACAAGAACTCCTACCAATGTTGGCTGCAATGGGAATTTTGGAAAGTGTAAAGAAGTCAGAAGAAAAAACAACCCCATCAGGGTCAGTCCCAGTGTGCCCATTGCCACCAGATCCTGTGGATTCAGTTATTCAGGAACCTCCTCCTGAAATCCACGACAGGCCTGAAGTTCCTGAGATGGAGACACTGTTGGTACCAGATGATACCAAGGTGGAGACATCAGAGGTACCAGTTGAAACCCAGGTGGAGACTTTAGCAGATGGAGTCCAAAATGAGCTACAGACCAATCAACCAGAAGCTCAGACTAAAAAGACCAAAACAATATTAACTGTGGTCATTGAATTGGCCAGAGCTGAGCCTGTCACCTCTCCTATTGAACCGAGCACCATCACTGAAGGAGAGACACCAAGACAAACAGATACAACTGAGGCCAATTCAGCTGAAAGCACCAGTTCACCTGTGCTTCAGTTTGGGCCCACCGCGTCCTGCAGTCTGACTCGCGCTCTTGTCAAGAAAATATTACAAAAGAACAAGGTCTACAGCCGAGATGCATGCCACAACATCGCCAACAGACTGGACAACAAGATCAAGAACCAGCTTATTGTGGGGCCACATACCAACATCAGTGATAACAAACTAATGAGAATAGGCAACGGGGCTGCCAGACGTCTAGAAATAGATTATGGATCGCCTGCCAATCTCCTGAAGGCAGCACATACCCCTGACAATGCAGAGTTTGAAGTAAATGTTGTCAAATGTCTCAACATCGAGCTCAAGGCATTTCAAAACCGCCCGAAGACAGCTGTGTCCCGCTTCTTCTCTGCACTGAGGAGGGCCATACCCACCACCTCCTCACCTTAACAACCAATAAACATTGTTTAAGCATCATTCACTGTTCCTTTTATATGTTCTTGTGTGCGTGTGTGCGTGTGTGTGTGTGTGTGTGTATGTGTGTGTAGGAGTAGGAGGATACATAAACTACATTGATGCCTTGCCCAAGAGCACTGTCAGAGGTGAAACTGTATCTTGTAACTTTCTTGCCAGTTTTAGTTTTTATATTTTGACTTAAGTATGCTTTTATTTATGGTACTTCAATACTGTTATTTTAATCATTTTGTGTGGGTATTTTTCACACTGTGAAAGCAAAATCTACATACACACTCATTTCATTATTACATCAACAGCATGGTATAAAGTTAAAATATGGGTTAAATAGCAAACTAAAATTGCATTACCTTGTAATTACCTCTTAGGTGTTATACAAATAGTGGAATTTATGTCATGATTTTAGGTTAAATGCTTGGCTTTCTGTTTATATCATTGTTTATCATTATATCATATCAGAATAGTTACTAGGACAGGCTCAAGTTATGGAAACAAAATAATAAACATGCGTGAAGACATGTGCTTGCTTTTTGGGCTACACTGTTTGTCAGCTCAAAATCAATTATAGCAGCTCTAGTCTCTAGTATTTTACCTGGGGTACAGTTGGATTTGGGCTCTTGCACATGGGGTTTCCATCCAGAGTGAGATTCTGGAGCTTGGTGCACAATCCCAAGAACTGAATTTGAACCAGGTCATCCACGTCGTTCCCCTCGAGGTCCAGGATGTGCAGGTTCTCCAGCATGCCCACCTGACTCAGGTCTGACACTTTGTTATAGGCCAGGTACAGCTCCTGGGAAACCACAGTATGTAGCATGAATAGCAGAGGATATAGTCACTTAAAGCATAACAGATGGGTGCATGCTATAAATAAAATATGTACTGAATGGAGTTCTGTTGGCAGGAGTGGTACCTAACATTAGCAACATTTACTGTTTACACATAAAGCAGTCTCTAAGTTGTATAGAATTAATTATTTGTGATTTGTAAACCTTGGACTATCACAGTGTATAAGTTAAACCAATGTAGGGCTAGGCAATTAATCAATTTTTTATCAAGAGGTCTACAGTAAAAGCATGTGGTCTGGAGCAGTTTTCAGAAAAGAAATTCAACTTTTTGTGTTAAATGACTATGTTTAAAAGCCTGTATTGATTATTTCAGGATATTAATACTGAAAGCCATTTTTACTTAGAAAATAAAATAAACCAATACAAAACAATTGAGTGTATCAAAGTTTTTTTGTTTAGCAGAGACCCAAAGCCCACCAGCTGCAGGTGCACTGGGAGTAAAACAGCTTCAATCAGGCTAAAAATAGAAGCAGCAACTAATGTCAAAGTTGGTTAGCTGCAAAGTGAAGGTAATTTAAGCATTTTTCCACTGGATGACGTCAACAGATGGGAGTGAGGCTTTTATTTCTTCCATTCAACAAATTACCCTGAGAGCGGATAGTGATGAAATACCATCCAAGTCTTCCAAACAGCAGCATGGCATCCACAAAACCTGCAGCTGAGAGAGGGAGCTTCCTATATCCCTGTTAACCAAGAGACAAGAAATTGTAATTATTTTTCTTTAGCTTCTAATTTTCTAATAGCTTCCAATATTGTTAACATGTGTAAATGTACCTGATTGACTTTATTACACTATGGTTCATTTTGAGTTGTTCCAGCTTGGGAAGATATGCCCCTAAAAAGTGAAACAGACACGACTGAAATTGTTACATGACTGAAATGAGATGGCAGAGTATGACGTCTTCTGTTCTCTTAAACATGCACTGACAAGGTTCTCTCTTTGTCTAAGGATGTTGTGCAATGTGAGGTTTCACATGGACAAAGACTAGCAACGAAAATATTTTATCAGCTCTGCTATCTTGTTTGGGAAGAACACCCAGTGTCATGGCAACATTTTGACATTTTATTTAGCTGTAGCATTGTATGTATTGTCTTATTAATAGAATACATAGATCTTCACTTACCAAAGTTGCCCAGTGTGTTGTCTTGTGTGTTTATACACATTTCCAGTGAGGTCACCTCTGAAAGTTCCTGTGTTCCACACAAGAATTCCTGCAAACATATAACATTACTTTGAACATGTTCATGTTTATAGAAATGCTTTTGTAAATAATTGTAATGTTTATGACGAGAGATTTGAATATGTTTATTGAAATGAAACAAAAAGCATCAGGGCTGATGGATGTTGTTGGTCATAATAACATACACAGGTGTAACAGATGTACTTACCAGTGTCTCTGGGGTGAGGTAGGACTCAGAGAGATCCAGGTCTTCATAGGGTCGAGGGGTTGGGTTGATATGTCCTGATCCACTCAGCTCAGTTACTAAGACCCGGGCTGAACCAGGGCGGGTCCCCTGAG
The DNA here is from genome assembly GCA_000787095.1 of Periophthalmodon schlosseri. Classification (NCBI taxonomy): domain Eukaryota; kingdom Metazoa; phylum Chordata; class Actinopteri; order Gobiiformes; family Gobiidae; genus Periophthalmodon; species Periophthalmodon schlosseri. Next base: position 12,870 of record KN477570.1, read on the forward strand.
GCACAGAGCTGTGGGGGATGTTCATGTCTCAGATCTGCCTAAATGCAAACAGACTGAGTTAATGTACATACATTTAAACCATTTCAATCCCAATGAATGATAAACATGTATTGAAATGTGAAGAACTAACATTACCAATGTTCAACAGTTGTGTTGTTGGCCTAATTAACAATAATTACAAACAAATTCAAGTCAAACCCATGCGCAATACGTAAAACTATGAAACATATTGTACCTTTAATATACAGAGTTAAAACACCAAGCAACAGCGATCGCCAAAACATCCCAAAGCTTACAGAAAAGGCAGTTTCCAGGGGTGAAAGTTTGGTTGACGACCGTTGTCCACTTCCTGGATACCGCCAGACCCTCTTGGCCTTCTGGGATTTGTAGTTATACTTATGTAGTCCATGTTCTGGTGTGTTTTAGTAAACCGCTACTCAAAACAGTTAAAACAGAACTCCAACAATACAAATTACTCTAAAATGCGGAAAATCGTACTGCAACAAAATCCAATTTCACTGCGAAACGAAAAATCCCGTGTAGTAGTGTAATGTGACGTTTAAGTGATGTATGATTTCAAGGTTGATGATACAAACGGTTATTATTGTAAACAGACGCACTATAATAAAATAAATAAAACCGTGTGTTATCTAAATGCACTATATCTTCATTTTGGTGTCATGAATGCAGAACTACGGAACTATATCTAGATAATTATAATAATCGATGTTTGCGATGCAGCGTTGAGACAGATGCGTGTCATTTTCCGAGGTTACTTGAAGGCAGCAGTAACATGCACGGTAACCGGGGCGGGTCTTGGTTTGATAGAACTGGGCGTGGGCTCCACTCGCAGCGTCTGTCCTCGCCAAAAGCACATTGTTTAACGCGGGCGCTTTTTACGCAGAAGCCTCCTCGTTTCATTTTTATTTTTGGTGATTTTAAGTCCTCCTGCAGTGGCACAGGGAAGCGAGGATTGTGACACGAAGCGGGATCGCACAGCTTTCTCCTTGTAGCTGAGAGGCAACAGACTTGGAAGATTTCCTCTGTGGCACAAGAAACAAGGCGGCTGTGTGGCTAATTAGACCTGGGCTTGTTGTAAGTGTGACTTTAACATTCTTGTGTTATAAAATGTGTCTGGTATCGTCTTTTCACTGTGCAAATCCCGTCAGTGGAGACTGCGGTCAACAGCTGGTAATAATGATGATCAGATACATGTATCATATCACATGTATGACGGTAATGCAGTGGGTCTTTTCCTGTTACATCCTCTATTATTATGCTCTAATGAGCTATTTATACACGCGTTACTGTTATCATCCACCTCCCGGTTACGGCTGTTTTCTAAACTGTTTCCAGAGTTCCCACTAGTTTACAGGCAAGAAATTACACAAATCGTCCACCCTTAACGAAGACCCAGTGCATTTAAATGAAGAAGCGGTTCTCCTGACTTGTGCTCAGACACACTCCTCACTACTGGCCGCACAGACAGTGGGTGACGCCCCGTCACACTCGGTATAAACTGAATGTATCACTGCGGAAGTTAGATTCCATTACAACGCGTTTGGCCAGCCGCTTCTTTCCTGGAGGATTTAAATTGCTGTTTTGTAAAGTGGATGCTTCAAGTGTGGAAAAACTTCTGTCTCACATAATCATTCTTTCAGCGTGTTGTGGAGATTTACTTTGGAGTGCATCCACAACAGAGCTTCCACTTGTCACTGATAAACCATCAACCACAACAACTGGGCCTACAAAAGCCAGATGCACATACAATAATCATTTTATTAAAAAGAAGAAAAACTCTATAGACCGACTAATACTCTTTCCAAAGTATTAGTCTGTCTTCCCATTGGCTTTTTTCTTAGGTCTTTTTGAAGTAAATTCTATTGTGGATTCCTTTTCTAACAAGATAATATCTGTTTATCTTGGCTTTACCTTGGGAATGTTCCAGAGTAGAATAGCTTATGACCCTGGTCTGTACCTGCATTATGCTGCCTGCCTCCAAGTCTACTGTATTGGAAATGATTTCACACTGAATAAGGCTTCGCTTGCAGTAGGGATGGTCAATGTAGAGCCTAAATATCCCAATGTTCCAGCTTACGTCTTGAAATACAGCATTTTGTATGGAACTAAAATGTCATGTCCTTGTAGAAAGCTTGTCTTCTAACTTTTTGTTTTAAGAACACAGTCTTAAGAGATTTTAAGGAGACTTCAGATCTTAACAGCTGGACTGTTGAGACTGCTTACAGATTGGAGGAGAGGACAAGGGCACAGAGTTTGGGGTGTTGGGTGTCCAATGATTAGCCTGGTGCGCTGCTCTCTTTGGCTGGCTTTTGTGTGGAGGTCAGCTGGCCTTTTCATCTCTACTTCTGCTGCTGCCTCCACTGCCTCTCCCTGCTCACAATGCACTAAAAGGATGACCCAATACAGAAAAGGTCACACGGACTCTCTCATCCACTGTATTAACCTTCTTATGACGCACAGAGAAACATGACCATGCCTGTTTTGTAAAGTGATAATCTGTGAACATATTTGGAAATATTTTCCCGTCTCAGTCTAATCCATTTGAGTCTGTTTTGAAGGTGTCATGGCGGCCGGTCCGCACTTCTGTTTGGATGCACTTTCGGGGGAATGATGTCATTGGGCAGTGGACATAAAGGGGGGTAGCACACGGGGCTATCAAGGCTCAGTGATGGGTCTTGGAGTCTCAGTATTGGAGCGTGATACCTCCCTAGAGAGGGTCTCCTTACCATCATTGCTCCATTAAAAATCTATTATCTCTGCAGTGGGGATTGCTTGTGGCCGTACCAATATGGATTCTTTAACCAATTAGTCCCTACAATAGACACCAGAATGATGAAAAGAACATCATGCTGCTTTTGAGTATGTTTTTTAGAATCTGAAAAAAAGATGAAGGTCATTCCAAAGTGCTACTAGTTCAGGCTGACATAAATAAGCTCTTTCAATCTTTCTCTTCTGCCATTTTTTTCTTCCTTCCGGTTGCTCCGCGAGATGAAAATCTAAAAACAAAACCACGGCTAGCTTGTCGTTTGGCTAACTGTGATGTGCTGCTTTCCCGCATCAGCAACACTCACATGCCGAAACGGTAAAAAGTGAGTTAGTTCTGGATTAAGAAGTACGCTGCATTACCCACTTGTTGTGTTTTGGATGAGATCACTGTTATCACTGTTTTATTATTATTACTGTCCATATATGAACTTTGTATCTCCCCTGCTCCCCTCTCGCTGCTATGGGCCTTTACCCTCTGTAAGCTGTCATGTAACATTATACTCCGAGTCCAGGCTTAGCGCTAGGGTTTCAAAAGAACTGTTAATTTCCCAGGCTTAAGGTGGCAAGATATAAATAACTTTAAAAAGAGTGGTGCATATTTAGGGAAATAAATGCAACCGATCACACCTGCCTCCTTGTTAAGAAATACAACAGTAAGTCAGAAATTGTTGCACCATCTTTGGAGGATTATCTCACATGGATTAATTTCCAGATAAAAAAAAATATCTACATGTTGACTACCATAGAAGATGTGATTGCTTTAACATATAAACTAATCTGTATTTCGGAAATGTGCAATCAATACTCTGTAAAGTTTGTTTTAGTTATCCCCCTTCTTATTTTAAATGTGCACTAAGTAGCCTAACTTTTATGGAGAAGGGTACGCACCTCCCTGTTTCCACAAAGATGATGCTGCTTTGCCAGGAATGCAATATAGATAATGGCATTACATCTGTCTTGCATTTATTCGACTACAGGTGTCTTTTATGCCCCTTTAAGGACTGAGCACATTATAGACCATTATAGCTCGCCTAGACTTTTTTTTTTTCTTTTTTTAGCCATAAAAATCATGTTAAAGGAGGTGTCAGCATGTTATTTTGCCTTTTTTTTCACACAACTACCTCTATTTTACATATCCATCCGTATTTTTCCTTTGATGTATAATAAGTGTAATACCAGAATAAGTCTGTAATACCAGTTTAAGTAGAAGAAAAACGATAAAAATGAATGTACCTTTTGAAAACATGTCCAAAATGTCCATAAACTAACTGATACTTCCACTACTAATGCGAGCGTCCCCAGAGCGACGCCTCGGCACTGACTGGGAGAATCCTGGCGACACCTGCGCTCTGATTGGTCGTCTTCGAGGGACAATGTCATGACAGTAACATATTTAAAGAGCCCCATGCCTCTGCTTTGAGATGCCGTTTGAATTTACACGACAGCACAATTGGTTGCGGAGTTACGGTAATACAGTAACATTTTAAAGAGCCCCATGCCTCTGCTTTGAGATGCCGTTTGAATTTACACGACAGCACAATTGGTTGCGGAGTTACGGTAATGGAAAGTCCGCAATAGGGCTAAAAAATATGCACCCTATCTGTGAGCGGGCTCGCCTTTCCACAGATCCTACCTGCAACTTGGTCCGGTGGTGGCATCACCTGCGTGTCTGCGTGGAGAGGGATAAGTTTAATGACATACTGCAGAACATTGTAAGCAAAGCAATAACAAAGTTTGCATATCGTATCCTTTAAAAGTTCCCATACATATAGACCTGTCGTGATAATTACTATATCGACTTATGGTTCAATAAATGAAAGCTGGAACAATATTTTTTAGGGGGTCAGTATTTATCACGTGTACAATTTCTTTGCGCTATTTTTGGTTATTTTTTGCAATACGATAAGATTTAAGCCATAAAAGGTTGAATAAATGACTTTTTTGACTCATTACAGATGCAAACTAACTACTAAGTGTTTCATTCTGCTTTTTATTTATTGCAGCGCATGATTTTTTAACAATATTGTAGATTTAGAATAGTTTTTGTGGTTTAAATCTGCTCTTGGGTAATTGTGTTAGTGGGTTGAATAAAGACTTTTTTGACTCATTACAGATGCAAACTAACTACTAAGTGTTTCATTCTGCTTTTTATTTATTGCAGCGCATGATTTTTTAACAATATTGTAGATTTAGAATAGTTTTTGTGGTTTAAATCTGCTCTTGGGTAATTGTGTTAGTGGCATTAATTCGTTTTAATATCACGTTTATCGTCTATATTCACTTCAGCGATATATCGAACTTCAAAAAGTGTGTAAATACGTAAAATCTTAAATGATTTGATGCATCTTTTGTGCCTCCGGTGAACATCCCCTTTTGTCATACTCAAAATGCTGCTTCAAAGACCAGTTCGGGACAAGCTCGGCAGATCTGAGAGAGTGACAGCTCATCTCCATATGTTTGTGTGGATTATTAATCAGATTGTGGCATGGCCCACTTTGAACGGAGAAGACCGGGCTGTTTCGCGGTAACAGAGCACAGCGGATTAGAATTTGGAATGAATTTCACACGTTTGTCAGGAGCAAAACGAAGATGCCTTGATCACGAGCATTTGGAAACATTTGTGATGTAAGATAGAACGTAACGTCATCATGTTGCCGCAATGAGTCAGTGGGACAAGACTAGAAAGAACCTTATGATGCAAAAATGTAGCTTCTCTATTTCACATTCCTTTATCTTCTGCACGCGAGATGGCAACAGTTTTCATATGAAATTGCACGATCATAATTTACCACAATGACAGGATCTGCGTCAGAACTGTATTTGGTCAAAGCAAAGTACAAGAGTATAAGGGTGACTATGACGACACGAGGAACCAGTCTGGAGGTGTTGTAAAAACCTTTATGGCAGTTAGAGTAAAGGGTGGTACTGCTGAGGGAGGTTGCAAAACAAAGGTGTTATAATTTGTAACAACACTAACTGAAGCACATCATGACCTTTTATTATTTAAAGACAGTAACTGCCATTATCTGAAGCATGTCCTTGATAATAAAGTTTTATTTCTAAACGAATCGCTATGGAAGTCTCAATACAGTCTTTGGCTTATGTTTACGTACACACCGAAATCTGATCGTTGTCTGATTTCTGGAGTTATCATATTATTAAAATGTAAATTGTTAGATCCGAGTAGGGGACGATATTGAAATTTAGTGTCACGATTATCATGGCCAAAATAATTGCGATTAACGATTATATCAAGGTAATTATCAAAGTTGCTGACAGTTTAAACATGTTATGGATATGAATCATTATAATTTTTTGTATCGTGAAGAGGTTCCACGTTGAAACAGCTGTGATCTAGAAAGGATCATCAGGGAGAAGTAGTTTTTTTCTGCACATTCTGATGATACAACGTCGATTATCTTTGTTGGCGATCATCACGATTATAAAAAATGTCCCACGAAAGATTATTATCACGATAAATGATATTTTTGTTTATCGTCCCATCCCTACATCTGAGTAATGTCATTTCTTTCTATTTGTTCACACCTGTGCAGCTGTTGACTAAAATGATGCAAACTAATGTGGCAAAGACTAAGCCGGTCAACTATAATTACTCTATCGACGTATTTCAGAGGATTATAATACAGATTCATTTAATAATTGCACATTTTTAGAGCATATTGAGGACAGCGATTTGGATTTTGAGTATTTTTTTTAAGATAAAACTTGAAACTTTGTATTTACGGGAATTTGTTTTAATGAATTTTGACTATTTGAAATGTTTAATGATAAATTGGATCGTGGGCATGTTTAAGGAGACGTTATTGATGAAATATTGCTGTTGGAGCTGCTTTTATGTAAATAGGCTCTTTAATGTCTCCTGTACCTGCCCAAGGACGGCACTTGGAACGTAGCTTGTAGCTCAATCTGGCGCAGAGCATCTTTTCTCTTGAGATGAATGTTCTCTGTGCACTGTCCTTGTTTTAAATAAATAAAATAATTAAATAAATGATCGTTCAAAACATGTTAGATATAGCAATACTTTTTGGGGGTCAGTGTTTAGCGTGGGGAGTTTTTCTTTGGACTAGCGCAGAACTTTTTGTTATTTCCTGTTCTACGATTAGATTTGAGCTGTAGAGGGTTGAATAAATAACTTCTATGACTCATTATATAAACTAACTGCAAGGTGATTTAGTTTAGCTATGCATTTATTATTGCAGTTCATGTTTTTTTTTAACATTGTACATATAGAATATTTTAAAGGTAATCCTGCTATAGAGTCATTGTGTCCGTGGAATATTGTAGCTTCAGTATTATCGTTTGTCTATATTTTATTGCACTTCCAAATGTGTTATCGTGACCTAAAATCAAAAATACAAAGGAAAATCTTAGGGACTGAAAGGGCCTTTTTAAAATTCATTGTATTTTATCTTCAAAATGCATCAGTCACTTATGGGCTGTCCTCTATGATATAAAGTGCGTGTTATACCAACGTCACACGTCGGGGACCTTTGATGTGATTAGTGTTCTACTGTTTTTAGTGAATATGTGGAAGTTGTCCAGGCTGAGAACAACAGTGAGTCACCATCATTCTGCATTACTAATATGACATTACTCAATCACTGTGCACAGTTCAAGGTGGAGTGGAGGACACAGACAAATACTAGAAATGTACAAGAAAAGTCTGGTATGATTTAACTATGTTCAACTATGATTGAACTTTTGAATGATGCTCTGTTAACTTGATTTGCTGCCACTTCACTTGTCCAGTCAACCACTCAGATGTACTCCTTTGTAGAGTGAGTTTTGGATTGAAAAACAAAATTGAATGCTGTAACGTTACTGATGCAATTACTGTAAGTGGTATAGCGGTGGTGTGAGGTGCCCTGCCTTTTCTCCCTTTCACTTTTGTGTAACTGACCATGTGCTGGAGAATTTGACACGGTTTCACTTTTACTAGTCTAGAACCCAGAGGTTCATTGCGTTTCCCACCAAATTCAACAAGGAATTTGACTTATTTTTCTCACGTTGGGTGTGCCCCTAAATTCCTCCACTGTCCCACAATGCTGCTTGTACTTGTTCAATCTTCTCACTGCCATTTGAGCTACTTTTAAAATACTATCAGTTGTAAATTATAAAATGCTTTATTCTTTAGTTGTTTTACAATATTTAAAAACACTAAAAGAGTTCAAGTTAATTGCCACACTTCTGATAAGGAATTGATATGATGACGTGGATTAATGGAGGGCTGTGCTAGTTTTGAGCAAATTTGAATTGAATCAAGATCCAGTTATTTCAGATTCCCAATGATAAACCTGAGTTTACGAGCTTATGACGATGATCGATTACAGCCAATATAAGCTGTTTGGAGCGTTGGAGTTAAGACTTTGGACAAATTAAATGGATTTTAAATAAAAGCTTTCAGGAATTAAATGTTGAAAGGCTGTCAGTTTTTCACACATTTCCAAAGTGCTACTGGGACATCCCAGGCCACACCATCTGTACAGGGCCCACAGGTCACTCCTGCTGCACAGCTGCTGTTTATTTGATCAGAGCAGGTTCTTACTGTTCTCTCTACTGTCGCCAGGTAGATTTATTTCAAGTGCGCTGGAAAAGTAAGAGTCATGTTAATCCAAATGTGTGGTTTTCTTTAATTGTGTCTATGATTCCCAGGGCTATGTTCATTTTTGAGGCAAATCGGGTGCAGCTCAGAGATTAGTGATGTCCATTATGAATTGTAGATCTTATACTATCACCAATAATACTACCACATCCAACAGAAAAAAATGCAACTGTGCTTCAGCCTCTCAGCAGATCCTGGGTTTACCTCTCAGACACTTTCTGTGTGGAGTTTGCATGTTCTCCAGGTTCTCTGGTTTTACCCTACCACTAACAACATGTAGAACAGGCCTCCGTAATCTCAGTAGGACTTTCCTGATTAAATAAAAATAAATACATTTAAAAAGATACAAATCTGAAATAATCCTTTTTGTGCATTCAAACAAGAAGGAAAGCTGTTTGAATACACACACTGCATAGTTAATAAAACATGGGGTGTTTTAACGGGCTTGTTCGAATATTCGTGTCCATTATCATATCGTGTATCCACAAATCCTGTCTGCCGAATCCGACCAAAAAAAATAAACTGTGGGAACTTGAAAATAAAGGTCATTACCAAGATGCCTTCACTGGTAGCGATGATATACAGTGTAACATGTCACCTCTCCCCTCGTCCAAATTCACTCCAGATGTCTGCGTGAATCCAAGCCGAAACGTGCGCTCGTTCGGTCTGCTCAGCGCCGGCAACGTGCACTGATGTCAAATACTGTGTCGGAGTAGAGATTCGGATGGTGGGTGCTCCTGCGACGCTCGTGAAATGCAGTTGGATTGATTACGCTCGGTGACAGATGGTGCAGGTCTGTTTGTTTTTGAGGGCACATCAGGAGCAGTCTGTAAAAGGGAGGCTCCGCGGATGAATGAACTGGTTATGAACTATGCGTCACTAATCCTAGCCTGGAGGAACAGAAATTGTTAGTGTGCCGTCTAGGGCGGAGCAGGTTTGTTATCGTGTCACCGTGCTTACTCTGATGATTTCATTTACTCAGAGCCGTGTTTGCTTTTTTAGATCAAGATAAGTTGAGAAATTCTTTATCTCACATGGGTAAGAACTGAGAATTGGGTTAAAACTGTACAAAACGGCAGAAATATTGGCAATTGCAATTAAAGCAAACTTTAATCAAATAAACAAATTGTCTACCTTGAAGTTTTGTTTTGTTTTGGTGCCTCCCGTAACGAGACAGTATCACCAAATAAAATATCTCAGTACATCAAGAACAATACATTTTAAATCTTACACTTTCACTTCTCCAGGTGGTCAGAACTAATGACTGTAGAAACTGATATTTTTATCTGTTTCCCTTTTTTCACTGCATTTCATAACAGATAACAGACATAATGATGCGTGTTAATACAGCAAAATTCCCTTATTGTTATTTTGTTGGTATTCTGCATTCTTTCATAGCTGTTGTCGAGCGTCTTCTGTAGTGAAAATGAAACTAGCTTGTTATCTTTGTCAGTTGGCCCTGGATGGTACAGGATTCCCAGTGATTTTCCAATGAGCTCAGGCCTCAGAAGTGACCACACATGACATCAGCCGGCTCTGTGCTGTGTTGCTCCGCGTGAGCTCAAAGTTGCCCCATAAAAACACTGTGAGGATGACTGGGCCTCTCCCAAACGTGCCTCCCGCTCCATATTTACCAGTTACGACGGCATAATGTCATTGTTCTAAACATATGGTCAGACTTAAGTTGATGAGTTTCCATGCATTTGCTATAACCTGAGTCACAGGTTGCCTCCATATTTGGCAGCAACGCCCGTATGGCTTCACCGATTGAGTCACTGTCACTATGTCTGGAATTTCGCTGGCCCACAGTTATAGGGTGAGGGCGCTCCACGGCTGTACGCCGCTTCTTTCTGCGGTAGTGCGACTAAACAAACATTTAGTCTTCTTCAGAAATCAAAACTAGCCAACTATGCACGATGGCGCATGCTGGAAATGTTTTTTTTTTATTGCGTCCGTAAATGTGGTGCACATAAAAAGTAGAGTTATCTTGAGTTTCTTGGCAAGCATAAACGGCTGAGATGTTGAAACTAACAATTAACAATGAAAAGATTTTTTGACGCAACAACCGAGCGCCACATCTCAAAAACCCCAGACACTAGAGCCGTAGGCGTTGAGCCGCTTACTCAGTTAAACAATCAGTGGTGTCTTAAGAGAACGTTTTATAAAGGAGTTACGTGGACCACAGTGGAAGGGAGAAGCCGGTGGAGTAGGATAGCTGGAGTTTTTTGAGTGAACTGTGAGCTATCTTGCTTTTTACGAAGGCGCTGTTACTTCTTGCAGAGTTTTTAATCATGTCTTCATTTTGGGTCAGACGCACGGTCAGATCGTAGTAGAGATACTTAACAGTTTTAAGCTCTCCGTGTCACAACCTGTTTAGTTGTGTGGCTAATCGCTGCACAGAGCACATCTTTAAACGACCAAGACTTTCTTTAGACAACTATACCGCCCTATCAGACAGTCAAGTCGCGGTATCTAATCTGTTTACTTTCCACATTTGAATTGAATCAAGGCCATGAGGTGAAAAAGGGAAAAAAAAAACATTCGAGCTGGCTCTCTGTGCTTATGATAGGTTGACATCCTTGCATGAACCTGAATGATGAGTTACCCGTCTGACAATGTTGCACCCCTCCTCTCTCCTCTCTCTCTCTTTCCTTCTCT